>JAOQGN010162817.1:0-11236 GCA_027564295.1 Himantozoum antarcticum | reverse complement strand
ACTTCGCATTCTAACACTATTTTGATTTTGTCGTTTGCCAACATATCCCTACGCCTAGAAGATAATACTCATCTATAATTACATGGAGAATTTCCCTCTGTTGCAGCTATTGCCAATGAAAAGATTATTGATGAAATACGAGAATCTTGTAAAGAACTAGAACACTTGCTGACCAAAGGAAATCCCTTTGAAACATATTGAAGCAGCAAGCTAAAAATATACATGCATAGTATTACATGCTTTTTCGCATGTAACATTGTATAATGCATTCTTAATCACTTGGCAGATGAAGATTAATCTATTGACTGCATAGATATGTAGATGTAATTTGGGGTGATTGCACTCATATACTACATCTCATATCACATGGAGGTTCTAGTCACAACTCACAATGTTAATAATGATTCTTGCACATTCATGAACGTAGTTGTATAACATACATTTCATATTTCAATTTTGATATTTGCCTTATTTATATAACATAATATAGTAATTGGTTATTGGAACGTATTGAACTTACGATAAATTTATTTGTTTGAATTTAAATAAAATGCACCATGCATCATTCTATTACTTTTATATTGTTCGATTACTGGTCTAATTAGACTATTGTTTGGTTATAGATTGCATTAACAAGAATATGTATTGTTATTATGCACTTTTGGCATCATTAGTTATTTCACTATAATATTGTAAACCAGCAACACTTTACAATTATAGTCAGTAACTTAATTCGTAGTTATTCGGTCGTGAGTTACCTAGTCGGTACTTACTGTGTCATTATTTGATCATTGAGTCACCAAGTCAGTACTTACTGTGTCATTATTTGATATTGAGTTACCAAGTCGGTACTCACTCGGTAATTATAGTAATGAGCAGCTACATAACTTATAATATATACCTAGCAGCATTCAGATACTGCAGCAGACCTTTAGCTGGCTTTTTCTATGGCAGATATATTTTGCTGATTATATTAAATTTTTGATAAATACAAGTTGGTCAGTTAGAGCTGAGTGGCTCGAAGTGACTATAGATAAACGCATAATAACAGTACAACATTCCACTCCTACAAGTCACTCTTCAAGCACATGCTCAGTATGTCATTTAATTAAATATCTCAAACTAGAAATGCATAATGAAATCAAAGTGTACTACTCTATCTTTCACCATTATTGGGCCTACCACAATTGGAATGCTAGTTAACTATAACTCCTCTTTTAGCAATATGGCAGACAATTCAGTTGTTAACCTAACAGCCGACCAGGTCAAGGGCTTATTGTGTATGAAAGAGCTCATCAAAGTGGTAGAAGGCGGATTAGCAAACTTCTCTAAGGGTTCTGAAGGAGGCGTGGTGCAACCAGTTCGATCTGTTATAAAAATCGACAAGCCAGATGGTAATGATGACGCCAGGTAAGGTTTGAAACCTAACTGATAATTAACTTTGGTGTAGCAAAGCCTACCAGTTATTTGCATGTCAGGTAGAACTAGGTGTTGGACCTGCCTTCCATTCTGTAATTTTGTTCACATGCTGGCAAGATAGTTGAAGCTTTTTTTTACAAATTAATTGTACTTGTCGGTGACAACTATGGAGTATATATGGAAATTTTTAACAGTCCCCGTATTTTGCCTCAAGGCTCAAACTATTGATACAACTGCAGTTATGATTTATGAACCATCCAGACTTTGGTATAAATTTCTTATGCCAAGTTGTGTCACTATTTGTGGGCTAGCATGGTGATGTCATTATATACAGGTTCTTTGGTGCGATGTCATTATATACAAGTTCTTTGGTGCGATGTCATTATATACAGGTTCTTTGATGTGATGTTATTATATACAGGTTCTTTGGTGTGATGCCTGTATACAGTGCCACAGACAATGCTTTAGCTTGTAAACTTGTTTCATTCTACCCTGACAATGCCAAGTATGGGAAAACCACACATCTAGCAACCATACTACTGTACGACCCTGCATATGGGGAATTGAAGGCAGTAAGTATCCATGCACTATGCATTTTCTTGAATTGCAATCGGATTCTATTGTTTGGGAGGAAATATGGAAGTGCCGAAATCAAGATGTTGCTCCAAATATAGCTGCAAGCTCTGCTAGCTATACACAGATCACAAATTAATGTTCTACCGCGCACAAATGTAGGGTCCCATGAGGGGAAGAACGTTAGGTAGAAGGTGGGTGGTTCATATATCTGACCCTCCTCCCTTCCCTTGTCGGATCTTGGATGTAGAGCTAGTACAACACACCACTTTTAGTCAAGTCCATATTCAAATAATGTTTGCTACATATATTTGAATGCGATTATATTTCGATCAAGTACCAGCCATGATAGATAGTAGGTTCATAACATTTTGGGCAGTGGAATTGTGAAAGATTTATCTGCTTCATGTGACAACAACTTGTAATATAGCAACAGTAATATAATATGACACTTTATTTGCCCAAATGTTTGTCCTTGTTACAGATAATGGATGGAGAAATTATAACAGCTATGAGAACTGCAGCAGCATCTGCCGTAACATCCAAAGTGAGATGTAGTATATAGTGTAGTAGCTGTACCCTGTAGTGTAGTAGCTGTACCAAATAGTGTAGTAGCTGTAGTATGTAATGTGACATATGTAGTATATAGTGTAGTAACTGTACCCTGTAGTGTAGTAGCTGTAGTATGTAATGTGATATATTTAGTATATAGTATAGTAGCTGTAGTACATAGTGTAGTAGCTGTACCATGTAGTACATTTACCATAACTGTAGTATGTAATGTAATAGCTGTAGTTTAGAGTTTAGTAACTGTACCTAGTTCTAATAATATAAACGGTACAATTGAGAAGGGCTGGCTTTCATCTGCGTGAGGCCATAGCTCCCAATTGTAGGGTTTACATAATTTGAACTAAGCTGTACCATGTAGTATTTAGTAGCTGTAGTGTGTAATATAGTAACTCTAGTATATAATGTAACAGCTACAGCAGGCTGAACACTACAAAACCATACAATATTGCTATAGCTAGCATTGAGCTATACAGTGAGTGGTAGCAGATCAAGTATTAGATATAGCATGAGATCCTGACATAGAGTGCCGATCTACAGTGTACACAGTTTGATACTAGTATTTATATGCACAATCAACATTTTGCAAAGTTCTGTATGTGTTCTTATTATTTGTCAGTAAATAGAAATAGGTGGGTCATTAGAAACTCACTAGTTTACTTCACGTTTTCCAATGACCATTCTTTGTCATTTGCCCGCTGCCAGAACTCTGAATTTCTGACATCTAGTTCCATTGGCAACAGATATCTGTTCCGTTGACAGTTTCACCCAAAGCCATCGATAGTAAACTTAAACTATGTGTTGCTGTGCGTCTAGCAGTCCTGTAATTCCTCCAAGATGTTGATACATGTTGATGCACATGTATCAACATGTATCAACATGTATCAACATGTTGTATCAACATGTATCAACATCTATCAACATCTATCAACGGGATCAACAGTACATGTATTGAGTGACTGAGTTTTTTTCAACATGAACTTATGATGCAACTGTGAGATGTGGTGAAATGGACAAAATTTTCCATTATTAAAAGCCTATAATGTTTTATAATGGTAACATTGTCTATTCTATTTTATCACCACCATGTTATGCTAATATTGGATTAGGGTATGGCGATATCATTCATTGGCGAATATTTATATCGTCAATTATTATTCTTGTAGTATTTGGTTGTTAAAAAGGATGCACCATTGAAGCTAGCTCTTCTGGGTGCAGGTGTACAAGCCAGGACACATTGCCAAGCTCTAAAGACGATATTTGACTTTAGTGAGGCAAGTAATTTTCATGTATCAGTGGTTATTACAGACAGTGCTTGCCTCTCCATTGCTGTTGAAATGAAGGCTGTAGCAGAGATATAGGGTATTAACATAATTATACACATATAAGTTTCTGCGCATATATACTGCAGAGGTGTTAAACACATAATATACATGTAGATGCTGTTGGGAAAACCTTTGGGAATACTGTTGGGAATACTGCTGGTATTTAAACTGCTACCTTCATATTCTCAGTAGGGTTAGTTATCTCAGCTTATCACTTCCACAAACAGGTTTTACAAATGCAATACAATTTACAGATGATATGAAAATAATTATTATAAAAAAGCTAATTCTAATTATTATGTATACCTGTACATGTATATTCTGACTTATGTTGATAAATCATTGTGTATAATGTGCCAAGGTGATGATTTATAAAAGCCAATAGCATTTATAGAATGAATACAAATTATTTTGATTGATTTATAGAACAAATAAAATATTTTTTTGTCAAATTCTAAATCTGGGCCAAGAACCCGAGATTTTCAGAAATGTTGGAATTACTGCATTAGAAATAGATGTGGGAGCAAAGAGATGAATGGCTTATTGAGTGTAATCTAGAAACAATCCAGCTGTGCACAACTCTTCATCAGTGTCCAGTTTTCAGTTTTAAAAAGCTTGTCAAGACAGGCTAAGATAATAAAGACAAGCTAGGTATATTTTAATGTATTCCCACTGTTCATTTTGCCAGCCTTTGTACAACGCATATTATATCATTTCTGCATCGATCTATTGTATTTTTGTCATCAATTGGTTCCAATATTATCCAATCTGTATCTATGTATGACTAGTTATTAGCTAATGTACATGTAGATACGAGTCTGGAGTCAGACAATGGAGAGTGCTATGAAATGTGCTGATGAGATTGATGGAGAGGCGTGTCTATCGGCTCAAGAAGCAGTCAGTGACGCTGATATTATTGTTACTGTAACCTCTTCACAAACTCCTATATTAAGGAAAGCTTGGGTTAAATCTGGAGCACATATCAATGGTGAGTGAATTGAAGGACTGCGAACTTGTCATCCTCAGTCACGAAAGCTCTGAGTGTAATATCATTTCATTAACTACAAAACTAGATTAATTTGTTTGATTATGATTAATCGTCCTATAAAAAGCAATAGATATTTTAACGTATTTACTTTATGTTTTTTCTTGCCCAGCTAATATTACAGCTGACAAGTCCCCATGGTGGTGCTGTTATCAGGAAATGTCATTGTCATTGAGCGTGTGTTTTTGCTAAAATTGTTTTCTAAAATTGTGGTATAAGTAACTTTCAGAGAGTTAGCACAGCTTGTGTATGCATGGCAGCTGATTGAATTGACTGTAAATTTAAAATTAGATTAATCAAAGATAAACTGAAAGCCTTTCAAGATTAATCGCGGCCAACATTTTTATCGTTCAACAACTCTAATTTAGTTATGCATCTAGATACTGTTGCGCAGTCAGGCTGGGTTGCTATCAGATAGATTGAGCCACTACTAAGCAGAGTTACTTAATTGCTTTACTCAGTAAGACTGTGCTAATTGACTTGTAAGCTGTTGCTGGATACCTGGTGACAGTAGCATTACTTGTTTTATTATCTTGTTGTAGCTGTTGGAGCTTGCAGAGGAGATTGGCAAGAGATAGATCCAGAGCTGATGAGAAGTTCTGTGGTGTATGTAGACAGTAGAGCGGCAGCTATCAAGGAGGCTGGAGACATCATACTGTCCAAGGTGAGTTGACATAATGAAGTTGGACAAATTGTAATGTACTATCATCATCTCTAAGAATGGGTGGGATACAGCATTATGGATTGTAAATAGAATGGATGTAATTATACAAGAGATGGGATTAATGGGTGATGGCTGTAAAACGGTCAATTCTGTAAATATACAGGCAGAAAGTTGGGCATACGTTCGAAAATTTTGGAGTGGGCAAGTCAAGCATGCCTCTTGTCTGGCCGTAATATCGAGCTAGAGATCTATAACTTGGAGAGATGAGGCCTGCAGTTACATGTACATGTACGTTATATATGTGTCACGTTGGGGTGGTTATAATTGTATCTACCATCTGAGATAATACATAATTATTATGATCAACATGAATTCAATATTAGCATATTATTAGGTGATTGTTCATTTTGCAGTGTGAGATTTATGCTGAAATTGGTGAAATTATTAACGGATCTAAAGCAGTGAAAACAGACCCTATCACAATATTCAAGTCATTGGGTAAGTATTAACCCTTTAACTCCTGATTGTCCATGCATGGACGTTTGTGCGCATTGTGCATTCACACGTATATATCTATGTTATGCTATGTTATGTTATGATATGCTATGTTATGTTGTGTTGTGTTATTTTATGTTATGCACCTTGTTTGTATCAATTCTGATATACATCAGAATTAACTTCAGTTTCAGAGCTCTGGCATTGATGTAATGGAGGGTGTCATTCACTAATTCACTAATGTGAAGTCAAATGACCAAAATTTGCACCCAGTGACTTGTCAGCACTAAGTTGTGTCAATCACTTGCAAGTACTGTCTGACACTTTCTTAAAGTGGGAGTATACGCAAACTGGCTATTTATTATCTAAGCTCCTAAAAATTACTTGCCATGTGGTATTGAAGAATAATTACTTTGACTAGAAGTCTAACGCCACTGACTGATGTGACTGGCTGGCCGCTATCTTCGATAAGTTGTTGTGGATGTGAAGTCCTGAGTTTATTATTTAAATAATTGACATAAGTTGTGGAAATTCTCACATGTACTTTGTCAACTAATGCAGTTTAACATTATCATTGGTATCTGCAGGAATGGCAATTGAAGATGCAGTTGCAGCTAAACTGGTCTATGACACTCATCTAGCGTGTAAAACTCAAACTATATAACGTGACAGGTGACAGAATCCATTTCCATTTTGCTTCCTATATACTAAAAATATTGCTATATCCTAAGATACGGGTTCATTTTGAGTAAATTAAATCTGATTGGTAATATTATTATAGCTGTGGCAGTGGTAGTTCGCTTCTTTAAGTGTAATTATTACTGTACCTACTTAGCATAGTTGGATTTTATATTGATTGAGACTTCTGTCTAATTGCCTAACCAGTTCTGATAACTTTGTATTTATATTTTGATAATTGTTTATAATATATCTGCTCACAATCAGTATGTTGTTCTGCATTTCTTCCATATAATAGTGACCTGTGCAACCATAACCTAATCATTCACTGCAGTGACCTATGCAACCATAACCTAATCATTCACTGCAGTGACCTATGCAACCATAAACTAATCATTCACTGCAGTGCAGAGGCTGTTTGTAACCAGAGTCATATATCGAGTTGTTGTATGTAAATCTATATTGATTGTATCTAGAATTAGAGAGTAGACAACCCTTGGCATAACCCTGTAACAACCATTACTATATATAATATGACTATCATCAATAATTATTATTAAAATCGGTTTAAAAGTCTCGAAATTATTGTAGCCGGAACCAAAGCCTCCATATGCTTGGCCAGATTTACTCTCTGAAATCCGGCTGGAGCATGCCTAAGTCATTGATGGGATTCAAACCTGTGATCCTTGCAGATAGCTTGAAAAGCCAGTGCTGCATGCAAGCCGTGCAGTTTAATCACTCGGCCATCAAGACAAGACTTGCTTGTCAGACTATTTTGCTACTGATTTGGAACTGATATTCACCCACAAACCAAGCCTGTTGTGAGGTAGCTGCAGCTTTGCACTCCTTTGAGATAACTCAGGCCCCAAACATAATCACTGGTTGTGTCTTGTGGAATCGTCACACTCCAAATTGAAAAATCCAACCATAGTTTAAAATTTAGCTAGCCTGAGAAAAGTACAATCCCCACCTAATTGGCACTGGGCTACACATATTGTATTCATTGTATTATGATCAAAAAGGCAAGAAGTCTTACAAATAGATGTTGTTTGCTTCACTATTTCAGTTCCTCCATGGCCTCTGTCCAGTCTATACTAATAGAGTACTCGCTAATTGGGAGTTGTCTGTCCTCACTGAGTAATAAGTAAGCAAAGCCCAAATTTCCATTTTATAAGTTTTCTGTCTCAGCAAATTTGCAGATATTGTTAACCAAACTGGAATATTGGTTCATATTGATCTGGCGTGTTCGGCGCTTTGGTTCCACAGCAACGACACAAGCTAACTGTAAAAAAAACTTGAATTTGAGCCTGGGGGTTTATTTCCCGAAGCAATAATATCGATCACCGAGCAACGGATTCTATTCAACTAGCTCCTAGTGCTATTGGCTTGAACCTATTTTTATACTGGGTCAGCAATAGTATTATATTGCCATTGCTGGTGTATTATATTACATGATAATTATAACTTTTCTCCAAGATGTCTCCTCCCTTCCATTTCCTTTCAATTTGCAATAGCTGAGGTGGTATAATATAAAAAAAGTTATATTTAGTGAAGTTACCAGCCTTTCCTTTTCTATACTGGAGGCTGGGAGCACCTCTATACCTACACTCTGCATAGTATAGTACACTATAGCCACTATACATTCACTTTATCAAAATACTATAGTTGTCTATCAGACAACTCTACAGATATACTGTCAAAATATAATTACGCTATGATTGTATTAGTGTATAAGTTATCAGAGAGACTATAAACATAATTCTATTATCTTTGACATGCAGTGGAACATGCATAATTCAACCATGGATAATTCGAAAACATGGCTAATTCATACAATAAACTTCAGTCCCACAGAAGGATAATGGATGGTTGCTATGCGCTAGTAACTTTTTTAAGTGACACATTTGTGACACAACAGCATAGTATTGCAAAGAAGATAAATTATGCACCATGTGCACTGTGTATGCCTGCGTGTACACAACACAATTATAGGCCTACTAACTTATATATCATCAGCTTATCAGCTACTACTACGTATAAACAGTTTGCACGATAGCGTAGGTCATTCTCAAGTCTCATTCACATGTCACACTCCCGTTGCACTGTTTTATTGTATTAACATTACTGGTTGCTGCTCATTCACTTATCAGCTGCACAGTTTGTAAATACACTGCCTGTCTGCTGGGGCCTGCCTGCCTGGATAGTTTGATGCTAGTACTTTTACAGGTATGTACTCTACAAGCATTAGCTTCATATCATTGTAATAATTGTAACTTCGAGGTTGATGTACATCTTGTAATTGTGTATTGGGGTTATTTAGGTTAGGGAGGGCGGAGGTATGGTGGATCGTAGTGACCCAGGATCTCACCCCGAGTTCCTAATCTCTAGTGTATAATAATCGCGGCGTGTAACGCCGTTTTTCAAAACTAGGATTACTATTTACTAATATCGCCCTAGATGCCACTTCACCCATGAAACCGAGGCACTACAATCCACCATACGGTCTGTTAGGTGGGCTAGATATAAGTTATATATTATTGCATGATACGATATATAATATATATAATATATTAGGTCCCATCTCCTGTGCTATGTTTGTATGCAATATAAGTATAATATTGCATGTTGCAGTCTGAAGCAGGGGTGCAGTCGGTTTGTAGCTGACAGTTCATAAGTATAGTAAGTGTTTGGGTTTGGAGGTCACGGTTTGGGGTTGGGAGATCACGGTTTGGGCCTTGGGGATGGGAGGTCTGAGCATTTGCTCGAATACAACACCTTGTTACGAAAGTAGCTGTAGTGGATTCCTGCAGCATGCTTTTCAAGCCTTTCTCAGTTTGAAAACGCTTCATGTTTAAAAAAAATTCTGCCTCATTGAAACTCGAATTACTTGGCAAGCGCTGTCGACAGAATCAAGAGTCATGTAGAAGGCACATTTTATAGGTTTTGGTTTTACACGTTTGGCACGACATACACAACTGTGTAAAGCTTAAATTGTCTGTAGTATCAGGAAGCCCTGATACTTACAATACAACTGATGTAAGCAGCGTATGTTGTAAATGTGTTCTTTGATCTGTGTACGTAACTGGGAACTGTCTTGTGTTTCACCCCTTGTTTGAATGCGAGGAGTAGACTGAATTACTACAATATACATCTACAATACAACTTCAATGAATTAAATAGCATATACCAGTATATAAAGTTGAAAAGTTTACATCAAGCCGGGGAAATGTTTGCCCCTGCATCTTGTAACGTATTACAATTTACTATGCTTTTTGGGTTCCCTCGTTTTGTTAATCCTAATGTATCACACATATTTTTCAGAAGTGAGTAAGAACGTAAAAAAAATGACCGAAGTATTACATTTCTCTGCCGAACAAGTGGAGGGTTTGTTGTGTATGAAAGAGCTTATAGAAGCTGTAGAGAAAGGTCTGGCTAACTACTCTAAAGGTGCTGAGGGCGGAGTTGTCCAGCCTGTGCGCACTGTGCTAAAAGTTGACAAAGCTGGACATGATCCTGGGTAGGTATACAATTAATTAGAATGGAGCTGAACAGGAACTGCAGGGATCTGCGGTATGAAATGAAATTAATGGGATTTCCAGATTTTCGCAACATGAAATGTTGTGAAAATGGCAAAGGATCATATTATGAGTAGATGCAACACTGAATGGTACCATTAATTTATGCAATGTTAGTAATTATGTTCATATAAAATATCTGAGCATTTGAAAGAGGTTTGTTGTTTATCCCATTGCTTATCCAGGCACCTTGACACATTCACTTTCCTGTGCTTGGGCATTGACAGCAGTACTTCCCTTGACCCTAAGCTGTTAGTGTTTTGAATATAGCCCTTCTATAATACATAGGCTTTGTGTAAGCTGGTCAGTGGTCACCGATTAACGTGTTTGTATACGCTTGCATAAGGCTGAATATTATGAGTTTGCTTATTAGTCATGAGTGGTATGTCCTCATACGTTATCAGGACAAGACAACTTCTCCACCTACGTGTTTGTTCTAAATCACTGGCCATCTCAAAAATGTGCAATGTTTCACATGCCTCGGTATGAGGTCCACTGACATGATGTGGATGATAACATGTGACTGAGATGCTTAATCATGTGACTAAGCTATTTGGTCATGTGACTTATCTATCTGGTCGTGTGATTAAACCATCTGGTTTTTTTTGTAGTTTCTTTGGTGCAATGCCAGTCTATAGTGCTAATGATGATGTTCTAGCAACCAAAGTTGGATCGTTCTATCCACATAATGCCAAAGTTGGAAAACCAACTCATCTTACTACTGTGATGTTGTATGACCCAGCATATGGTGAACTCAAAGCAGTAAGTCTTTAGTTAGCGATAAAGAACAGCAAGCTATTGTCCATTCATGTACAGACAACTCCCATTTTGAAGATGACACATCTGATGTGTGCATGTAGCACAAATCTCGCATTCCAGGACTACTTAATGTGCT
>JAOQGN010162706.1:0-11237 GCA_027564295.1 Himantozoum antarcticum | reverse complement strand
CAAAACCTCACTCTCGGGGAAACACGCTACCGGCACCCCAGTGATGATCAACAACGACTAATCACCTAATCCTCATCTACAATAAAGATGGCTCATCCCAAACCTCTGTGCAGGTTCTCAGCCTTACTTGTCCGGTGGTGATGAGCAAAGACTCGCAGCATTCCGGTTTGAAAATCAAGCAAACGGGGCCCCTACCATACCCCCAAACTTTCTCCAAGGTTTCACTGGCTTTTCACAGACATGTACCATCCCTTAGTACAAAAGGGGATTTGAAAGCCTCTATAACACTACTGTTGGGTTTTCAGTCACAGTTACATTACTTGTTAGTGGTTACTAAATATAATACAGTGCTAACCTAATAGTTCAACGTAAGGAACTTTACATGCTCCATGCCCTTGGAGTTGAAAGCTTTATTGAAATTAGAAACTGAAGCAAAGGAAACGGATTAGCAAGGAAATAATTCTAAAGCAAACTCTATTCAAAATCAAGATGTCTATGGTAGATTTCAGAGGCGTAATATCCTATCTCGCCCCCTCCCAATTGTGAGAGTCAAGTCTGGCAAAGGTTGGTTTGGGAGTTATGAAATGCGAGAGTTGTGCCCAAATTGAAATTAATGAAAACACGTTAAACAAACTTTACCTGTGTAGGAAGCGAGGTTTGTTTGCTGAAAGTGAAACTGATTCCAGCCTGTATCTCTAAGTATATATAGTCCATGTAACTATCCCATAAGTTTATTGTATTACTATTAGAAATCAAAACGGCTGTCAGATACAAATCCGGCTGTCAGAATCTGCCGATTCTGTCAGATACATCGGCATTCAAAATTTAATATCACGAATTCTAACCGTGCTATCATCATACCTTTTTTTTAGTCCAATAGAGAAAGCTTTCAGCTATCTGCCCATATAAAAATTTTGTTGGAACCAATGCTATTAATAATGAACCGGGTCGATTGCCTTTTGCACTCACTTCCTGTTTGACAGTGTTTTTCCTTTTTTTCCACCTAATCATATCATTACTACATTTAGAAAATTATTTTTTGTCACCATCTTCAAATCTGTTCTACAGGTAACCCACCACCTAGTTCTAGTTAGGATAACATATTTTCCCACTTTTCTGGTAGTTGAGTAGGCGTACTTGAGCCTTCTAAAACAATTTCCCAGTATGTTAGACACACCGACTGATCATGTACTGTCTGTGAGACTGGGGCATGTGAGGGAGCTATACAATATGTGTATTTTGTGCAGATTCTTCTGGAAAATCCAATGGTAAAAGTTAGAAGTGTCTAGATTCAATGGTTCACCCACAATATCAAAAGTAAAGATACTCATTTTATTCTGAGAAAAGTAATGTATTTCTTAGTGCTGTCTAGTGGAATTATGGTGCACCAGAAGTATCCTTTGTAACTAAGACTAACTCTACTAGATTCTGAATTTTCAGGGGATTCTAATAAGTTTAGTTACAAACCTCTAGCTGTGAAATTTAATTTCCAGTGCCAGTAAATCTAACAATACTCGTCTTATTATACTTATCTGGTCTACTACTTGGTATATTTAATTACATTGAATCATTAATTGAAATTGAAAACCATGAAATTAAATCATTAAACTGATAGTACCATTAGTTTCGGTACAGTGTAAGGGAAAGAATGATATGTTGCATGACCACATTGGTAGTTGGTCAACAACTAAAATTCTCAAAAATCAGCTTGAGCATTTTGAAAAATCAACATGGGCATTGTCATTTCAACTTGGGCATTTTTTTTACTCTCAACCCAAAACAATTTTCCACTACGCCGGCTTTTTTTCAGAAAAATGCCCAAAGTCAAATTTCCATCCCATTTCCCCCTTTCTGAAGTCGCAACAATTTCTTTGACAAATTGTTTAGAGATTTGGGTTTGATAATATGCGTGGATTATTTGTATATTGAACACTGTTCTCGGAATATAGACCAAGTAAAGCCTTCTATAGCACATTATAATCTTACATGTTCCACAGAGCTGGGGAGAACTCAATATGGAGCTGATTCAAAGACTAGCGAGATTTAATAATAATCTTATCACATATTCTGGCAGCTGATTGTTGGATTATGTTATAATTACCACATTGATGAAAATTGTTATTATTAGATATGCGTCTTGAATTTTCCCAATTCCTCAGAATTTTTAGAAATTGCAATTCTGTGAAAATAGCCATAATATTGCTACATGGGTCTTATTAATGCTTATGTTACAGCTTGGGCCACTATCTTATGCCATAGTCACAAATCACAATGGGTTTGTAATAAAGCATCCGGTGCTGAAGGAGCAGGAGGAATGGAATGACGAGCCCCCTAGCATCGATATACTAGACGCCGAGGTCGTAAAGAATGCTGACGTCCTGAAGAACATTAAATCGGTAACTGGTTATCTGTAATGTACTATCACTACCACTCTAATGATAACATTTATAATAATTATTTTACTTGCCAGACTACTGTTTTAAGTGGCAATCAATAGCAGTACTAGTTGAGGTTGAGTCGAACCCACTGCGAATATCGTAATAATCATTAGTTCTATTATTATTAGTTATAATATTTTAATTAACAATAGTATACAAAATATTTTAATTAATAATATTATACATTGTAATTAGTAATTATTATTAGTTCTAATATTATTATCTAATATTATAATTAGTAATTGTTATTAGTTCTAGTATTATTATTATTAGTTCGATGAGTGAGGCCCTAAAAACTTCTACTAACCTCCAGGTATTAAGTGAGAGTGATACCCATGTCTTTGCTGCAATAGTAGACAATAGCAGAATGGTGTGCCAGCTATACCTCTCTGCAATAGCAGAATGGTGCCCTAGCTATACCTCTCTGCAATAGCAGAATGGTGCGCTAGCTATACCTCTCTGCAATAGCAGAATGGTGTGCTAGCTATACCTCTCTGCAATAGCAGAATGGTGGGCTAGCTATACCTCTCTGCCATAGCAGAATGGTGCGCTAGCTATACCTCTCTGCCACGTCATGGTTAAAGTAATCACGTATTATTCTCTATTCTAATCTGGTGAACTGGTGGCGCCGTAACGTGCACAACAAAACAACACAATATCTAGTGCTATGAACTAAACCTGTCAAGCCATCTGCATGCATATTTACAAATCGGAAACAAACTGTGTTTACCTTGCAAGGAAACACAAAATGATATATCATGTTTCCATGCTACGTTAGACAGAACATAACCCCTACGAATGATAATCTAAACCATGGAGGCTTTATAGCTACCATAGACCATAGACCTATCGTATACACTGTGTAATTATGATAGATCTATAATAGGTAATTACTTATTTAGTGTTCTAGGCAATTGTATATCTCTGCAGCTATTATAATACAGTTATCATTATTATACTTGTTAAAGGGACTGTTCACATTGGAGACTATATGTGGTGCATTATTGCCATTACTGTGTTCTTGCCAGAATAAATTTACCACCATGTAATGATCAATCAATGTTTCAGCTGTCGTTTGATACCTAATTTGTCAGGATACGCTCATATTTTGTTCCAATTTCCGTGCTCCACTATATATAGGGAGGGGTTCAAGGAAATTGGAACCAAAATGTGGCGCATGCGTGTATGTGTAAACGATATATAGGGAGAACTGGGGTGTCGCTATTTCCCACTTATAAAGACAGATAGCCGCGCAATCGTTTACTGCGGGTGCGTGAAGAGATGCCCCTGGAATATGCTTTTATGCAATAAAATAAGTCTAAGCAGTGGAAATAAGGTCAAATATATGACGTTTTTGATTTTCCAGATTGTTTGGTAATAATGTTTTATTGCCGGAAGGAGACAACTTCTCCAATTTTTGTCGAAAATTGCTGAAAACATGCCTTACAAATTCTAATACTGTGAGCTTACCTGTGGTCCAATCCTAACAAATTAGGTATCAAATGACAGCTGAAACATTGATTGACCATTATATGGTGGCAAATTTATTCTAGAAAGAATACAGTAATGGCAATAATGCACCACATATAGTCTCCAATGTGAACTATCCCTTTAACTAAGAAAGAAATAACAGCTGTTCTGTCATACATGCATGTCATTGTCAGGCAAAGCTAGATCTCTGAATCTGGTTAATCAATATTAGAAGTGACAACCTTCATTCCATCCATGTGTTAAAATATGGTTGTATAAAATTAAAGCACTGGCATGACAAGCGCTATCAATACCATGGCAGGTACAATACACATTGTCGATAACTAATCAAATTAATTGATGCCATGCCACCAAAGCATTAATTTTGTTAAATTTCTCAACTGTTTGATATAATGTCTGTAAGTATAATAAAACAGTAGATTATACACGCACTGGAAGAAGCTAAGTTTGCAAGTACTTACTTCTTGATGAAGGCTGTAGATCTATACTTCTGACCGTCCTGAGCTATATCGGATACAACGAGACTCTCACAAGCTGTGCTCTTATCTATCAGTCCAGTATAGTGATCCATGTAGATCTGTACATCCTATGTAAGCAGTATTATAATTATGTAGTAAGCTAACTAATCAGTGATCACCTGAGCCTAGCTACACGGCTAGGCATGGCTAGGCATGGCTAGGCTAGGCAACACTCGCCCTAGATACTTCATATTGTTCATATAAATATAGTCAGCAATTAGTCTAAACCACAACTTGAATGATGCCGAAATACAAATGCATCTGTAGATATACAAATAAGGTACTTAAAATTCAAATGTCTGATTAATAATAGTAATTAAGCAACATTTGACTGACTGACATAATACATCTCAGCAGTCAGCTGTTCCATTAATTAATTAATCAGAAGTTGCCATGCAGCCTCGAAATTCATAGAAAATGTGCTGTTGTTTGGCATAGATCGTTATTGATTGCGTTTCTGCATCTGAAACGCAGTGAGATTTGGGAATGTTCCACGAAGTGCAAGATCCTTTCGTTCGTTATCGACCGATTTCAAAATTTACACAATATATGAATAAATAATGAACAGAAGGAAGGGCTAATCGACTTGTTCACAGATTTCCTGCCAAATTAGGCCTTTGCCGCACTTTATCAAAAACTATGTTTAAATGATTAAACAAGATTGGTATGGCAGCTTTTAAAGTATATCGATTGGAAAATAAATATAGTACTGAAAACAGAATCCTTTTATTTTTATGATAAATTCAATGTGGTATTTAATTAGCTGCATTACTGATTTCTTACAATTGTGTAGCCGATGTAAAAGTCCTCATATCCATGTACTTCAAATTATGCGCAAGGTTATGGGATTTGACATGGTAGATGTCCATGATGACATCGTCCAGTAATAATATTAATATAATACAGTCATAACAATAACCAAAAAGTCATGTTTAATTACAATATACCACTGACTATGTTTACTATTTAGACTAGCCCGTATACAAGACTGGCCTACTGGGTACTGGCTTCCTGCTGCCAAGGAAATAATACTCACTAATTATTAAAAAAAAATCATTTTATGTTCCTGCTAAAAGTTTTATAAAAGCGTGACTCTTTCCCACCATACGATAATTAATTTTTGCCTATTCTCTATTTCATGAAGAATTATCATTATTTATGATCTCTATACCAATCGTAACTCTCTACACAATCATAACTATTAAGTCAAACCTTGGCATGCGGAGTGATTGAACGTACCAATTTTACAGAGAGAGTTCCCAAAGAGCTGTAATATTAACTATTCGTATTCTCAGCGGCAGCTTCTGGTTATATCACAGTAAGTGAATTCGCAGAGCAGTACACTGCCTCATCCAGCAGACATTACTTCCAATTGAATTATCAGTAAAAAGCCCATGAGGCCTCATATATATCAAACACAGTTAGAACCTTTGATAAGCAAATAACTTGCTTAATAAAAGCACCGTATTTGATTGGTTGTATTATTTCTATAATATCAAAACAAATGAGCCAATGCAGCGACTGTTGCCCGGAAAGGGTAAAATGTTTACTAACCACATTTCCACACTGCAATACAAAGTCAGCAGTCAGTGGATCCTCCATCATATCATTATAAGTACTGTCGGTAGCTAGCACCAACAGCAAGCACCTTAAGTACCAGTAAGCACCGTAGGAAGCTAGATATGGTCAATATTCGTTCAACATAGAGAACTATTTAACAACAGCGTCACAATTGTGTCCCCTATCTACAGCTAACTGAACATATGCACACATGGGAGTTTGTAGCTGTAACTCACCTGGTAAGCCCTCGTCATACGCTCAGCTAATTGGAATGTTTCTACACAATCATTGTCATAGCTCGGCTCTATATCAACAAACAAACAATAGCAATATAGAAATGCTCATATAATGAAGCAAGAGAACATAAATCCCGATTATAAGCCTAATCAACATACCGCATGGGCAGAAAAAAAAGAACAGAATGCCTACAAAAAGTCAATTGATAATATATATGTATATAAGACAGTATTATATACTAAGACGGTATTATATATTATATATAATGTAATTATCTACTGTATATATATAATATCGTCTTATTGTCTTATAACATTTTACAATATTATTGATGCATGGACATGGACAACACCCAATATTTTTATTTTATTTACATGATTAAGAAACGCAACATGAAAATAGTGAAAGGCATTATCATGAATTGGTCCTATCAAAGTATATATTGACAACTCTGGGCTCTCTGGCTGATCACAATTAATATATTCCGTTATACAAAAGAGATCACACCAAACTGAAGATCAGGTGAATCATAGTAGCATATAGTAGTACATTTAGGTGTATCAATCTATCAACAGATACAATAAATAACTAGAGCTGAAAGGCATACAGGTTCTGAGAAATTCAATGTAGCATAACTACACGCAACGATGGCATTAACTATAATTAGCATGTAGCTAATTAAGTAGTTGGTCATCAGGCAACTTAATGAGCACTTCCTGTCCGAAATTTGGGTGTATCCTGCACAGACATTAATAGAGATAGAGTAATGCGTTCCACCCTCATTTGAGCTCATTAGCAAAGCTGAAGCCTCTATCTATTGGTTGACCATAACCATTTCATTCAGTAACTGCCTGCTTTTATCTTTGTTTTACTGTATTACTACGATATATCCCGTTAGTGTCGCTTCCTTCTCTTACATAAATTGCTACCATAGATTATAAATAGTCTCAGTATATCATCTTAAATAATGTAAATATATTTATAGCTGACAAACTGCGGCCAGTTTTTCAAATCCAAAAAGGCAAAAATTAACTCGCACCCATCTACAATGATCATGTATTATCTTACAAACGACAACATCACTTATTTTAATCACAACTCACCACTTGGATCGTTATGTAGGGCAGCAATGAGGTCCACAAACTCCTCAGCAGTGTCAGCCAAAGTGTCATACTCCCTCTCAGACAGGCTATTCAGTGGTAACTTGTTAATCAGTTGTTGTAGAGAAATCAACACATCGTTTCTATCATCTTTGCATAGATTTTGGAACTATTTTAATAAAAGAAGCACAATACTGTCAAGATTGTGACTAAAAATGTACGTAGTGGAGGAATTATTAGTATATTAGAGCATATCAGACACAAAGGGTCAAATATCAGACACAATGTGTCTGATATATATTTGTTCTTATATATAACATATAAATTATATATTATATTATTATATTACATGATATAATGCATATTTGAATATACATGGCATCAGACTGTTACAAGTACACGATCAACGAGCACACTGTACATCTGTACACACTGTACACACTGTACACACTGTACACACTGTACACACTGTACACACTGTACACACTGTACACACTGTATACACTATATACAACCCAACTTCATTGTCCTAAGTCTATAGCCTCCCACTAACTGTACTTTTCCTCTTATAACAAATATTTTATGAGTTTATGATACCTGGGAGCTGGGTTTCCCGATCCGACAGTTACCAGAGTTACCTGGCTCTGGACCCGGTATGGTTTGTAAAATCTGGCTAATATTTTGTAATCCGGGAGTACGTACATTTACCCAACCGCCTGGGTACCAAGTTTCACTATATAAGATGCTGTACATTTCGCAATGACTTCACTTCCAAGCAAGAGCTTGTTTGATTAGCATCTCAGTGCTTTCTTCAATAAAGCTTTCATTACTACCTTATCTGCTCTTAAGGTCTATCCAAACGTTTAGAAAAATGTTCCGAATCGCAGTTCCGAGTCAGATTTTGATGGCTGGCAGCTCTGATCTGAGGCAAAATCTGATCTGACCGATCGGATCTGAAGGTTCTGACCTTTCAGACTTTGTTCACGAGATTGGAAGAAATGTTCGCAATCTCTGAGCTCTGATTGGTTGGCATATTTGAGCTACGCGTGTGCTTTGCACTCAATGCCACAGTGTATACACCAGTGCTCTCCCATTGGTTGCTTGATTTACACAGCGAATTCAATTCCACAATGTTTCTCAGTACATGCTTTTTGGCCAACGACTATACCAAAACAATACATTGAACAGTAGAAAGGACTCATACGGCTAGAGTTGTTCTCTCCTCATTTGGAGGTGAAAATTAGGTGAGTTTAGAGGTTAGGTTTGGAGGTTATGTGAAAATGAGTAGTGTGCCGCAGCCGTTCGCGGAAGGCCGTGGATTATCGACATGCTATTGATAATATTGTGATTATTGACGTCACAATATAATGAGGGTACAATCACCTGATTAACATAATCCTGCCGATAACTAATTTGAATGAGAAGTGAGAATGAGGACTGAGATCCATTCTCAGGAGAAAGTGACATTAGTAGTGAGTGTAACAGATTAGTAGCATAGCATGTGACTCACAGATTAGTAGCATAGCATGTGACTCACACCCACACATGAGTATGAGTAGCATAATCTCCTCAAATTTGCTGGAATGTAGGAAATGCCTGTGTGAAATATAAAACTACCAAATTACCGTTACCAAAGATTAAAACTTGTTTACTAACAAACCTTGAGCATCCGGGCACTCATCAGCAGAATGACCGGTAGTGGTAGGATTGACAGCGGAGGTTACAGCACCCCTCCCGGAATGTAAGACAGCTGAATCTACTGCGGACCAGAGTCTTTGCACATCATTTAACGGAAGGGTCAGCTTCTCAAAAGTTCCAGTCCTCAACAGAGTGTATGTTTGATTCCGTGGATAGTCAAATGTCTCATAATCACCTCCTGGATTTCTAAAGTAGGAGATTGAGATTAGTATCATTAATCTTAAATTCAGCAAAGATATCTTAAGAGTGGTAAAGATATCTTAAGAGTGGTAAAACAAACCTATTTAAGAATTACAGCAAATCGTGAGTTAAAAAAAATTGAAAGGAGCTAGGAAGAAGGCACAACAAATGCTCACTATCAAACCTATAAAGCTTACCCAGTTCTAGCAAAGTTAGCCCAATGACTCATAATTCTTCTAGAAAGTTCTTTCTCATCTATTGTGTAATTGCCACCTGCAGTAAAAATATTAATTCATCAAATATCTGGACTATTTAAACACATTATGGATGAACCATACCTCTACTGTTGATCTATTTTGCTGAACACTTAGCAGTGGAACATCAGACACCCTTTTTAGAAAGTGAGTGGTCTGAGCCAATCAAGGTGAGCCTAGGTGTTATGCGTTATTGTCAAAGGCGCTATCTTCGACATCTGTGGGTCGAGGACTCAATGCTTAGTTTGAATTAAGCGAAATTTGGCAAATGTTTTGTATGAGAATTTTGGTAGATTGAGCTAAGAGTAGATGAATATAATATAATTATTACTTGACATATTTTGTTGATTCCAAATGTTTGATGTAACCCTATGGTATGTATGTATGTATGTACGTACGTACGTACGTACGTACGTACGTACGTACGTACGTACGTACATACGTATGTATGTATACAATATAAGCACTTTCTTTCTACATCGAGTCAATAAGTGTCTCATCACAAACACTCCAGCTGGTTAGATTATACCTTGAAGATGATACGACTGGAAGTAAAAATACTAATATTATATGTTTCTCTGAATATATATTATATAATAATGGCGGTGGCTTAGTGGTCTAAGCTTGCAGCTATGACACATGTTATCTGCAAGGACATGGGTTCGAGTCTCACCGTTGACTGGGAGGTTTTCGTCCCGTAGAAGGTTTCCTCCTTGCCCATATCGAACCCCTATGCTAATATCTGTGCCGTGGACTTCCCTCGACTAGCTCTGCTATTGGATTACCACGTACAAATAATATCGTTAGGGCAGCGAACAACAAAAATAAAAACAAATAATATGATACAACTCAAGCTTACAGTTTGGGACTGGTATGGCAGCACATTGGGCATGAGTTAAGAAAGGAAGTCCAAACACATAGGGAATTTCATCACCATGGTCAGCTCCAGTTCTCAGCCAATCAGGTCCTTCGGGCCTCGCACCCCAAAAGTCAGCCCCTGTCCTTTTGTGGCTGAACTCATAGGCAAATGTACTCTTGCTAGAAGTAGCACTATGCAGTTGGAGGTGCTGAATTGTGGGTAACTTTAAAGCAACGTCACCTGGAAATAAAACAAATTGCTTTTGATATAATTGAAAGGATGACTATTGCTGCCTTGATTGATCGGTTGCAAAGTCAGGCGAAGAGCAGGTTTTAGTGAAGGACTACAATATTTCTCATAGCAGCAGATGTATATTGAAATGTGGTTATGCTTTATCTGAAACTACTCAGATTTAATAGTAAGAAATAGACACAATTCTGATGTTCAGCATAACTTCAATATAATTGGCTCTTTTACTGCTGGCCATTAGCAGTAGCAATTGGGCGACTTCATGGACACTAATATATCATGTATTGTATTATATATAGGGCTGGGAAACGATTAAAAAAATTAATCTTGATTAATCTAGTAATAGGTACGATTAATCTCGATTAATCTTGAAATTCTAGACTCTGTTCAATGCAAATGAAAACCCAAGGTCACCGACTTTTACTTTCAAAACATCAAAACAAATCATACGATGACTTTGGCAATCAACACAGGAGTTGCGCTCTCATGTCTGCGATATACACCAATGTAGTGGTACCCACATAAGTGTGGTCAGCTATTCAATATTAGTGGTGACGTCAGTCTTTTCAGTACTTACTAATTAATTATAATTTTATCAGGTATACATAACTTTGTTGTATATTGCGTTATTGCATTATTTTATTAATTATATT
>JAOQGN010162595.1:0-11239 GCA_027564295.1 Himantozoum antarcticum | reverse complement strand
GTGTCCTTCTTCTTCTTGGAGTAGGCTTTGGCCTCGCCACTGCACTGGTTGCAGACACTTGGTAAGGTGCGTCGGCAAGGAAACTATCAGGTTTCCTCATGGGTACTCCCAATCCCCACCGACTGTCAGAATAAATCGACGAGTATACACTGGGAGGGTGGCAGACAGTGTCTGTATCGACCCTGGACAGTGTGGGCATGGACTGATATCTAATATGTCGGGACTGGTTTTAGACAAAGCCAGTATTTCGATTCTGGAAGCTGTAGGGCTCCAATGCATCTAAAAGTGACTGTCTACCAGCTCCAAGTCGATTGGACTTAGGGTCAACTGATCACTATGCTGACTTCGCTGACCATTGGCCACTTCAGTTCTGTCATGTTGGAATGGAGGTCGACCTGTTCGTGGACCTGTTAAGCTCAGTAACGGCATGTCCAGTGCACTTCGACGGTGTACCCTACCGCCGGCACCAGGAAAGCTCAACTAAGACTGCAGGGGTGAATCATGCATAATGGGCCCTGACACAGATTGCTGTACGTCTACATTGAGCCGTCTCCAAGGCCTGGGTCTAGGCGCCCTCTTTGGACTAGAATGGTGGCTTGGAAGTGGAGGAACGAGTTCCTCCGCCACCCCCAGGTTCTCAGCTGACATAGTAGGCAGCATAGCTTTTTTTGTTTTTGTTTTGTTCCTTCTGTGCTTTTGCTCCCTATTTAACGGGCCTCATAAGCTTTAAGCTTGTATGAGCAGCAGAAGCTAGGTGTGGAATGAAGAGCTCACCTTCACAACAGGATTAACCGGCTGGGATTCGAACCTAGGACCTTGTGGGCCATGAGCAAGAATCTATCCACTGCCCCACCCTGTCACATTATGACAGGTTGGCATGCCTATGACATGCATGTGGACTGTACTCTCCACAGACAGACTATGAGAGTCCACAGTGCCAGCACTCTGTCGCAGACTTGAGGTATGTTTCCTCAACTGTGTCATTGTCGACCCAGCTACCTCACCGGTCTGACTGCGCAATGAGAAGTCCCTGCCGTTCTCCAGCGCCACTGCAGGCAGTGCATTGCGTGTAATGGGTGAGTAACTAGTAACCGCCAGATAATCTGACTGAATGGCACAGCCAAGTGGTTGTCTCAGTGCAGTTGTCGACATGTCTGATCTACTGGTGTTATGTAGCAGAGCACGTTGACGTCTAGTTATTCTCGACACCACGACTGGCCTTTGGGTGTGCCGTCCATTGTTGAGTCTTGGAATATGTACGTACACGTGCGGGGTATCCCAATCAACCAAACTGACTCCGTACCAATTTCTAAGAACCACGGTGGACAGTAGATCGGCAGATAGCTTGCAGAGCATGGTAAGTGTGAAACAAGAATGCAAACTGCAAGGAATGCAACTGACTCCGTCCTGATTCCTAAGAACCCTGGTCGACAGTCCTAGCAGATAACTTGTAAACACAATTTCTACCTAGTAGCTACAAACAGTACAAACAGTAGGCAAGTCGGAAAAGCAACTAAAGAGTAAGCCAAGACAGAACCAAATGCTTGCACACAACTGACTAACAAATAATGCTAAATACGGGCTTACCAAGAATCTCACCGCTGCCACCAATGTAATTGCTTTTACACTACACTAACTTTCACTGCTGTAGCAACTTGTAGCATTAATGGCCTAAGTAGCAGTAATGGCCTACTATAGCAATCATGGATGCAAGTCAGCAAGACGTAACTGGCGGGCCATCCAAACTGTGGGTGGCAAGTCTATTGGCCCCTGGAGGTACGCACAAATAATGGCAGAAGGAGGTGAGTAGATAACAATAATAACTGTGTCATCAATTTAGGCATATGTTTCTACTCTGACAAGTATATCAAGACTGAATCAGACTGGTATGTGACAAGCATCACATCAAGGGAGCTGGCCATAATTATAGGCTTAGAGTTTGTAATGCTAGTGTTCACATATATACCTAGACTGAATTGCGATACATAAAGCTGCATAAAGCAAGGAAATTAATGTTATTGTAGTGCAGCAGATGGTAGAATGTCCCCGTATTTCCAGCAACAGGTAACTTAGATCTTAGGCTATATAATAGATACCGCTGCATACATATGTTGTAGGTTTACATCTGCATCCAGCATATAATATGGTCCATCATCTGGAGAAGTTATCTGTCCTCCGCTAATCTGCTGCAGGCATCTTCACTAGGTGCAGCTGAAAGGCGGGCAGTTGTGCAATAATATACATCCATAACAGTATGTAGCGAGAGCCTATCCCATCCAAACAGGAAGCATACCAGATACGGCTTCCAGGACTGCAAGGACGGGCTTGGCAGGAGTCTCCCAATTTGTGTAATTGACTGTTTTGCTAAATACCACACACTCAACCATTACTGACGTTAGTAACTGTAACTGTAATTGTAAACTACTGCTGAATTACTGAACAATCGGCTCAAGATAACGTTTGTTATTGTCAAAATATACTGTATTTTATGTTGATAACCATATTAAAAAATGCATAACATTCTCACAATATATTATTCTCTTAAAATAAAGTGAAGAAAGAAGAAAAAAATTGTTTTTGAATTTTTGTTCAAATTTCAAATTTTAAAATTAAAAAAAAGGATTAGAATGTTCATAACCAGGTTAAAATATATATAACATTATCGGGACATATTATTCTCTTCAAATTAATTGAAAAAAAAAAAATTCAAAACACTTTTTTGTTTGTTCTTTTGCCCAGACAATCAGGCACTGGGCCATACTGCACTGAGGGAAATCCGGCAGTGAAAGGGTTACGCACCATCTGTAATAACTCTACATGTATATAAGCCTTCCGTGTATTTTACGCATTTTATCTGATGCGTAAAATATACATGAAACTATTATTTATCTGATGCTTGCTACATGAAACTATTAGTAATAAAATGTATTAAATATCCATCTTTAATTCCTTAATTTGTATCATATGATATATATTGAGACATATATATATATATATAGATTATTAAACATTATTAAATTATCAAACAGAGCTGTTAGTAGTGAGAACCATCAATAAGTATTCTTTTAAATTACTTTATTACACTAAATATTAAACTCTACTTAGTATTTATCTATTTATTATTTATTGGCTAGTAGTGTTTTTGTTCCTTAGTAAATACGCCGAATACAATAGCAGAGTATTGAGTACTCTACTATTGTATTCTGAGCATTTTTCAATGCTAGTACAACTCATATTTTGCTCCAATCTTTTCAAGTTTTATTGAGCACTCTACTACAACACTGTTATGGATGTTATTCTTGTATCCTTAGTTTGTGGGTAACTGCCCGCCTTCCAGCTACACCTAGTGAAGACGCCTACACCAGATTAGTAAAGGGCGATAACTTCTGTAGCTGTGATGATAATATATGCTGTAGATCCGCAGGTGTATACATCAGAGTGATAACACTTGCTTAAATGATATACACGTATGCAGTTATTATTGTTATCCACTCACCTTCTTCTGCCATTGTTGTGATATATCCAGGGGTTAATAAACTTACTACCCAAGTTTGTGTAGATCCCGCCAGAGATGTCTTGATTTACTTGTCTTGCCATTATTGCTTCAGTAGTCCCTTATTGCTACTAAGGCTATTAATGCTACAAGTAGGCTGCAACAGTGAAAGTTGTGTAGTGCATAAAAACCATTACAATATTGAAAAAGGGGCACCAAAAATATATCAATTTGTCCTGACATATAGCAAATACTTGCACAGTTTAGGCATAGTTTCCACCCACCATGATTATTATCTTATTAGGGAACACCTTATTGATCAATCTCACAATGTCCTTGACAAAGTTTGGTACATTATCATGGTTGTGGACGTGAGAAGGGGCACAACATCACTTTCCAGTGATTTTTTGTATTAGTATAACAACAAATTGTGAGTATATTTAATGTATAAGTAGTGAAGCAGGCAGATCAAATAGACAGAAGAACTTTCAGTCTCTCTGATACAGCTAGAACTGTGGTTCTAAGTCCCATTGAGGGTGAGATATGACTGTTTGAAAGTATCAGATTTTCATTTCTTTTTTGTTAATATTAAGCTGAGGCGCACCTATCGAGAGCGCATCACCATTATAGTACGTAGATTCGCCCCATCAGTTTCTACTCCTGGGAGGGGAATGAAACTCCTTGGTTGGCCTTTTAAATTCAGGCCTAGTGAGTGACTACTACAGAATATTAGTAATCATGATTTTTCAAATTAGACGCAATGCAATATTATATAGATAATTTAAAAATTACACATACTGGAATGTGGCAAAATGGAAACATACATTAGTCTTATATTGTATTTTTTAAGTGAGTTTAAATGATAATTTTAATTACAATGCATTATGCAGGATGTGACTATATTAGCCGGAGATCAAATTTGTTAGATAGTTCAATATTTCGACAACATTTTTTCGAATGAATAATTTCGATTTCATCTTGATCTATGGACAATTTTAATCTATAAGATACTGATTAATTAATGCTAATAATTAATGGCCAAGGAAATGCAACTGCTTCAAACTGTTGTATATACGAATTCACCGTACAGTATAAGTAACAAAATGGTGCAGGTGTACATTGTGCATGTACATGTACCTCATCTCGCTTTCTCTCCATCATCAATTGGTTAAGACTTCTTATATTAGAATCTGTCTGGAGAAGTTTTTCCTCCATCATAAGCTTTTCTGTTCTCAATTCTTTGAGCATTTCTTCTCTGTTCTAAAATCATTTCCAAGTTTTACGTAAGCAATAATGCATTGTCAAATGGATACCTATGCATATCTCAGGTGCAATTAAATAAATGTAATATACAAAACTAAAATTGTCCCTGTCATTCCCAGAGTACATATCCAGACATTACAGTAGACAGTTACATTTATTACCAGCAAGTAGATAATTCTAGCCTAGGCACAAAGCACACAGCAAGGTTAGGAAAGTGGGTGGATGGACTCACAGCTCACACCTACCCACTCAAAGTCACTTCCTCATTCAACAACAAAATTTTGGGGGCTAGGCTATATGAGATGCAGGTGCAACTTGGCAAACCAAAATCACAGGATGCGGAGTTGTCTTCTTTTCAAAAGTGAAGGCAGCCGAATGAAGTATCATCCCGAGCTGGAGCAAAAAGATACTGCAAAAGTAACAAAGCTGCACCTTCTTTCTACAGGTTCCATTAGCTTATATATTTATTTTACCTTATTTAATTTATCCCATCCGTTTACTATTGGGCTGTTTTGGGAGGAGTAGCGTCACCATAAAATATATTTTGTCTCCGATTGTGAGCACTAGACTGTGTTCAAATTATAGCATATTGTATCTGGTAAGCCGTCCAAATTATAAATATTTATATAACCTCAATCTCATGTGTGTCCCTGCATGGTATCAAAGCTATGTGTATATATTCAAGTGTGTAGTATCAATTCCATGACATGGGAATGTAACATGGGCTACATTTTCTAATAATATACAACTTACAACAAGTGACAACTGCAGGTTTTCCTTTTCAAGATTAAGTTGCTGAACCTCCATCTTGAACCGATCATTTGACTTCCGTAAACTGCGCTTAACATCGCCGAGAACTGGGGACAAAATATAATCATATACTCAGTAAATCAGTATATAGCATGATTGCTAATTTGGTATCCACTTCCCAAATGTCACAACGCTTCAATCACAAAGATTGTGCGGAATTTGAATGCTGGCAAATCATTACTTAGGCCCAAGCTTTTAGATTCATGGACCACATAACAAAAGAAATGTTATGTCTTCAACAGTGGTCATACAGAAACGCAAACGGGATAGTCTATAGTGACAGTGTTGTTCATCTGAACCAAACTTTGGATCCTATGTTGTGATACCATAGGAAACCATGCTGTAACTGTAGCACACAGCTAGAGCATAGCTACTGCTATTAATAAGTGTATATGTGTGCTAGCACACATATACAGCAACAGCATAGCCACAGCTAGAGCACACATATACAGCAACAGCATAGCCACAGCTAGAGCACACATGTACAGCAACAGCATAGCCACAGCTAGAGCACACATGTACAGCAACAGCATAGCCACAGCTAGAGCACACATATACAGCAACAGCATAGCCACAGTTAGAGCCACATGTAGCTGTAGTTGCCTGTGATGACTGGAAGTAATTGGCTTTGGTTTATTATATATACACCAGATATAGCCAGTTTATAAGTTACATGTAGGTCCAGGACCGGTGCTTTTTTGATAACCAGGGATATTTATAAGAAAAATTAGCCAGAGAACTTGTCTCCTCCTGATAAAGCGTGTTAGTGTCCCAAACCGAAACACACTAACCACAGCAACATCCGGTATCTAGCAGCAGTTTATGCAATATTGACTAATCGACACAATTCCGGAAATATTTTTACTAGCCGATAATGTGATGCCGGCATCATGTAAAAAAAAACTGAGTTATCCATTTTTCGCTCCAAGAAACTTTGTGGTACTGAATAATTCAATGCTGCTGGGATTGAGTGTATTCTATGGAGTTGGCTAAGCTTTCCAAATTAGCTAATTTCATTGCAAATGATATTTTGTTGTTTAGTAACATTGTCTCCATGGAGTGCACGGAATTTTGAAGTTTTCGATGAGATGTTTTATCACCGGCAGTAGCTTGAGTTTAGTGGTTGGGTTTTGGATCACAAGCTACTGAACATCGTTCTACAGGTTTACCAAAGTTTTCGTCAATGCTCTCAATTTGTAGTATCCTAGAACAATAAATATTTGCTATATCCAACTGAATTTTAATTTTAGCATCAGGTGAAATTTTGGGTATGAAAGGTATTGAGCTTTGGTTTGAAGATTTCAGAATCTGTTAAAAGTGAACATAAATGAGCAGATCTACTCAAGCGTACACGGTTTTCGACAGAACATATTTATACGACGCACCTTGTGAAAATATTACCCAGCTTAGAACTGCATATTGAGAATTTCATGATGTTTGGTAGATTATAAACTGTTTCTAAAATACTACAATCATGAGAGGTAAAATGTCCAACAAGCACAACTATGGATTTTTGGATATTATATTTGGGATATTTTTACAAATGGCCACAAATATATCATTCACAGTATACATAAGATATTCAGGTGTGGAACTAATATCAGCACTCTGTGGATGATAATAGCAACCTTATATGATTGGTCGTCGTTTTCCAGTGTGCTGAATAAAGTGTGCAGCCAGGGACTGAAGTGTTTCGCTAAACCAATGTCTCTGTCATCATCACAATTCATACTTTGTCATGGGAGAACATGAGGTATAATTTATCTCCTTTCTTGTAGTTAATGATTGAGCTTGACTGGTTAACATGTGGGTTGGAACTCTAATCCTTGATACTGTTATGTAGATGCATTCTTACCATTCTCCTTTTGTCCAGCAGCCCTGGTCTGCAGACTGTACCAGTGTAGAGTCATCTTCCAGTATCAGGAGAGAGATATACCTCCAGCGGATAGGAATCACTGATATGCTGTGTATCGGAAGACTATACTATAGAGCTATACAGTATGAGGATCCTATCAGATGTCAAGATCCAGTTATCCCTTATAAACCCAACGGAGCGTACAAGTAGACTAGGCCGATAATAATTATGAACGCTTTTGGTCAGTTACTATCCGCGGATGATACCATCCTCTAACTATAACTAGCCTACTGGTTTGGCAACTTGCAATGCCCTTACTGATATGTTTGCCAGCTTGTGACGTTGGGTAACAAGGGATAATAGGCGCAAACTCTTATAATTGCCATGCTTTATGAACGCTATTATGCCATTGGTTTTTCCTTCAGTTCTGTGATATTGCTTGAAGTGGTAACTCATACCTTCTTGTATCTCCTGTCACATAACTAGTACAATATTATGTTACGTTATATATTGTCATCTTCTGCTATTGCTGTAACTACTCCAAGGGGCAATAAACACTCAATCTACCTGTGTTGGCTCCGACAATACATTCTTCTTCTCTGTGTACTGTCTTGTCAACAATAACAACAAGTACAAGTAGCAACTTGAATTAGAAGTGATTACATCCAACACTTCACTATACACTCCTCCCAAACAAAATAGGTGAGAGTTGGCAGGTCCACTGCTATCCCTACTTACAACTCAATATTATAACACCCTCAGCTCACAGGACATTATATGAGTGTGTAAAGCAAAGGGAGGAGTCTGTTTTACTACTAAATATAGCCAACTAACCAAACAAACAGAGGTGTGTGTGTGTGTGCTTTGGCACAGCCACATGATTCCAAAATAACATCATAACTCAGGTGCAGTTATTTGGGAGGTTAGGCCCCTAACTTCCAAATGGTACGGGATATGTTATGGATGTATAATTATTGCATCTTTAGTGTGTGGGCAACAGCCCGCCTGCCAGCTGTACCTAGTGAAGATGCCTGCACCCAGATTAGTAGAGGACAGATAACTTCCCTAGATGATTGATCATATTATATGCTGGCTGCAGATGTATCCTACAGATGTGGACAGCTGGATCTATTATCTAGCCAAGATCCAAGTTACCTGTTGATGAGAATACGGGGAAACTATATCATCTATTGGCACTGCAATGACAGTATATAATTACCTTGCTTTATGCAGCTTTATGTATTGCAATGCAGTCTCCGTATATATGTGAACATTATGCATTACAAACTATTAAGCCTATAATTGGTCAGCTACCGTAATGTGATGCTTGTCATATATCTCAGTATGTAACAGTCTTGTTATTCCTGCCAGAGTAGATGCACCTGCTTAATTTGACTACTGTATACAGTCATTGCTATCTACTGACCTTCTTCTGCCATTGTTGTACATTTCTAGGGGCCGATAAACTACCATAGCATAGTTTAGAGGGCCCCATCAGAGGCGTCTTGCGCTAATTGTTCCATTATTGCTTCAGAGGCCATTATTGCTTCAGAAGGTCCATAATGCTACAAGTGTTGTATTCAGTGAACGAAGTGAAGTGCAAACATCGATTTCAATATTCCATATAATTTCGAATCATTCAATCAAAAAATTTCGAATTATCATTCAAAATATTTCGAGTGATCATTAATTCAAAATAATTCAATTCATCATTCATTCCAAAAATTTCAAATGAATTCATTAATTATTCATTCAAAACATTTCGAGGACAAATGATGAGGATGAGGATACTGAGGATATAGTGAAAACTATGTGTTTTTGCATGTACTAAAGATATCGAGTTAGAAATTTTAAAATTATTTAAACAAAATTGGGGTGTTTTTGCTGCTTTTTTTGTTGATATCGGCCAATGTGGCGCCAATTATATTAATTTAGTAAAAACGCTGGAGGTTTGGAGAAAAATAAGTGGCTCAATTTTCCGTTAACCTATACAACACTTTTTCTATAGTACTGTGATCTAAATATTTACTTGTTCAATTGTTAACCGCTCTCTTTATGTTGCATTGTGTTTGCTGGCCCTCCCTCCCCCTTTACCTGTGAGTAGGTTTCCCCCAGCCCCTATCTCTAGTCTAGCCCATGCCGGCTAGGGATGGCATTACCAAAATACAGTCCTAGCTGGCTCCTGTTCACTTCCATTGCCTGGGCTCCATGGTAGTTCTTCCCCACTCAAGGTAGTGGAAACAAACTATTGCAGTATTATGAAAGATAATAGAGAGTTTTAGCAAGGCGTATTCAGCTCGATGGCGTTGTATAAACGCTGTCGATTGTCACGACATGCACACGAAGTGTGACGTAGGACGGCATTGTCAGTTTCGACGGCGTCAGTTTCGACGGCTAGGAGGCCTCCATGGCGTCGATGAAAACGCTGTCGGAAATCCCTTTTTTCAAGTGTTTCCAAAGCTTATAAATTTTGCTAATATTTTTCTTTCAAAAGTCCGATTACCACTAAAATTTGATAGATGCAAACAGCACCACTTTTGCATATGCTGAAGAATTTTCAGCTCAATCGGAGTATAAACTTTAAAAATATCAGCATCGTGGTAGTGCGAAGTTACTCGTACAATATGCATTATCCTTGTACATTAAGCAATTCCTAATGTAGCCACTCGCTTAATGTCGCATTTATAAAGTAATCGAAATCTATGGTTGATAGACTGTACCTAAGGAGACTAAAGACAGTTGGGAAGTACATGTACAGTGACTGTACAGGTACTTCCCAACTGTCTCCTTAGGTTCATTAACGCCTCTGGTAGAATTTTGACCCAGCGCTAGCTAGAGCAATTTTTGTCATTGAGATTATTGGACCTTTGGATCTGAACTCTGGCTGGCTCTGGGTATTCATGCCTGATGAGCGATAGGCCCCCAACTTAAGATGTACACATATCATGTCATATACCTGTATACTCTTCTATCGCTGTTAATAATTTCGATGACAGTTTGAACAATACCGCGAATGGAAGATTTTAATTTAAGTGCATATGCAGATGCTAATTGTGAGCCCCACAATTACTTCATTGCTTAAATATTTGCACAATCTATGTTTTTTTGGGCTTTTTAAACCTTGAAACGCCTATGGATGTCCGATTAACATATCTGAAGACAAGGCTGTTCCTAATTTTTAGTTTGAATCACACATGACAATTTTGAATTAACAAGCCATATTGTGCTCAGCAACGACCGAAGCTAATGGTTTGAATTATCCAGTAATTTTTATTCTCAGAGTTCATGATCCACTTTCCTTTTAATATATGGTCACACAGAATGCCATTTTGATAGTGACTTTCATTAATTCCTTTCCTTTTAATTAAAGGCTGCATGGAAGCAAATGTGCTGATGTACATTTCGCCAGCTTAGCATCCGATTTCCGAAACATCGGAGGACATGTTGGTATTGTGAGTTGGAAATAAGTGATCAAAAAGCTGAAAATCTAAGTTCTGTAAAATTGTGCATACCATACGTTCACAAAGCTACATATTACCCGCACAGTACATATATGAGCAGCAATGTGAACATGAAATGTTGAAGAAAGTGAATAAATGATGCAATTTGTGCGCTTCTAATTACTTCATTGCGGATATACTTGCACAATGTTGTGTTTGTTCAGCTTTTCAAAGGAGAGGCTATTCCTAATTCATTGTTTGAATTAATGTTCTCTGCAGGGACCAAGACCACTGGTTTGAGTTATCCAAGAATTTGAATTGTTAGAGTTATAATTAAACAAATGCTTGTCAAACCATCAAATTGTTGGCATTGCCAAG
>JAOQGN010162484.1:0-11239 GCA_027564295.1 Himantozoum antarcticum | reverse complement strand
AACAAGCGCTTACTAAAACATTACGCTTCTTCTAAGCGCTTATCTAAACTACAATGAGGTAAAATCATCCGTACATGACAATAATGCACTAAAATGACTTCGACTTTAAAACTGGAAATAAACAGATGTGTTTTCAACTTAGTTCTAAACTTAGAAAATTTCAGTAGTGTTCCTAAGATCAGGTGGCAGAGAATTAAAAACTTTACAAACAGAGTAAAAACAGCTTTTGTCACTTGCATGTACTACGGCTTGCAGTAGTATCAGGCATAGACATTATTGTAGTGCCTAATTGGCCACCCTTTACCTAACCAAACAAATTCGAAAAGCCAGTCTAAACACTCAATTGACAGGTTTGAAGTATTCTCGTTTATATTGAGGGTCTAGAAGCTCCCTCAGAAATCTATACCTTAACACAATTATATTTGTATCCAAAATTATATGCTTAATCTGTACCAGGTACCCACAGCACCTCTTCTTTTTCACACAGAAAGTAATGTAATTCCTAAAGTCATACTGACACATAGATCAGAAGAAACATCATTGAACAGACAACCCTCAACATCATTGAACAGACAACCCTCAACATAGTCACCTAAGAGGTTAGGCTACCCGAAATGTACAGTGCAATTCAATTTACCCCTTCTTTCAATGCTGAAGTAATCTGTACATCATTTATGACGGAAGACGATTGATGTTGGCAGCTGTTGGAATTATACGAAGATAATTTTGTAGTTAAACCCTGGCCATCTGTGAATAATGGTGGTGAGGGGCGAGGTCCTTGTTAGGCATAAGCGTGGTCTACCTCTATTAGCTCGAATGAGAATCTAGGATTTCTTGGAATATATTTTATCACTGTCATAATAAAGTGGAATCCTGCATATGTATTTAACTTTATTATAAAATATAAAATATATTGTTTGCCACATGTTTAATTCTATTCTAACCGGTGGTTGATTTCACAATAATTTGAATGTGGTTAATGTATTAACAGGTAGTCAAAATTATGTAAGATATCAATGAAGAAAATTATTCATCATCTAAAAGCGATATATATTAAGCCTACATTTGTAGTTCCTTATAACACCAACATCTGTGGCCTCGCATCAATAATTACCAAGGTGCAGAGTTCATGAGGTCACTCATTGCCGGAATCTAGAGTTCACTTATTGCATTCCACAAAAGGAGTTGTCACACCTGTCTCTGCCTCTGAACTGATAGATTAGATCATTAGGTTTGTCTGAGCACTTGATGACGCCAAGATCCCATGTTATGTGCTTACAGTTACCGGCGTATCTTGTGTAAGCCTTCGCTCCTATGGTCCTACCAACTGTAGATGGTATCAGGTGGTCACTCCACATGGAACCAGCTGTACCACAACTCAAACTAGGGGGGCATTGGTTTAACATCTTGGTGCCTGCACCAGCTGTGAATCTAAACCAAGGCCGTCCACTGCTCACCATATCTCTAGTATCACAGTTCCATTTGCTACCTATGGGTTTTATATTGCTACCTTTGTGATCCAATCTCCAAGACTCTGTCAGATTCAGAGCACTTCTGCATTCTACTGGAACAGGTTTCTGTGTTGTTGTGGTTGGTGTCGTAGTTGGTGTTGTGGTTGGTGTTGTGGTTGGTGTTGTGGTTGGAGTTGTGGTTGGTGTTGTGGTTGGTGTTGTAGTTGGTGTTGTAGTTGGTGTTGTGGTTGGTGTTGTGGTTGGTGTAGTGGTTGGTGTTGTGGTTGGTGTTGTGGTTGGTGTTGTGGTCGGTGTTGTAGTTGTTGTGGGAATAGGTGTCGTAGTTGTCGTAGTTGGAATTTCAGTAGGAGATGTACTTTTAGGTTCTAGTTTAGTGCTTCTAACAGTTGGGGGTATCTTAGTGGTTGTAAACTTTGCATTTCTCAGCTTCTGACAATCTATCAGCATTTGTCTTAATTTAACATAAAGTAACTTTTCAACTCTCAAGTCTGTCAGCTCAAAATTATCCGTAAGCACTTCTCGCTTTACCCTTACCACAGCTTGTGCGTTCGGACAATCTGCAGTTATCAAGTCATGCAATATCTTGACTCTTTCTCTGTACCGTGCCAGCTCCCGGTTTCCTGCCCCATAGATCAGCGAGCTTTGCACGGCATTTAAAATTGTCAAACAAGAAATAAGAATCACAGCCGACCTCATCTTTCTTTTCTTGGGTAACACAGCAGCAATGAGTAATCAGCATGTGTTCAAGGAAAGTTTGAACTATCTATGGCATCCTTGTACAACTGCAGGTGGTACATGTACCTGTAGATAACAAGGTGTCATGTAATGTTAGACAATGCATGATAAGATAAGACGAATCATAGTGCACATTACCTATTAATAGCCCTAACTCTGATGTCACCATGGGTTATAGGGTGGGGCATTACCATAACTATCCTATTTATCTCCTTCTCATTGCTTCAAAAGTAGCCTTAGACATCAAGCTACACAGTCCAACCAATGGATGTATTCATTGATCCAATAGCGTAGTTTGCTAGAAATCCGAAATCCAGAGGAATGGAGTATATACATGCAAGGTCGATGCAAGGTTGATGCTTAATTTTGTACGTAGTTATCAACTGGTAAACTAAAGTTGGAATTAAAGTTCAGCATTCTTTGGGGCAGTGCAATAATATACTTATGATAAACTTTCAACTCTTCCTTTTTAAAATTGTTTATTTTAATCCCAAAGATAGAAGCTGCAAATACGACATTGCCATAGTCAGATGTCCTAGAAACTAGCACGTGATATGCGTCAAATACGCATACTTTGTAGATAACACATAGATAATTTTGTTTAAGAATTTATTCCATAGTCCTATATTTTAGCAATAGATAGCATCCATGACAAGCTTTCTGTGAACTATAGAACAGAAAAGATGAAGTGACAAATATATTATTTTTCAATTAAACTTGGGACACAGTCTAATTGAAAGCGTAGTAGCCGGCTTGTCAATTTACAGAGCATTAGTGCATTCAGCAATGACACGAGTTAACTACAAATATGTAAGTTTGATTGTCACGCATAACTTCATATCTCCTCTCTAACAATCGACTAATTATGCCACACAACACTCTGTGAGTTGCCCTCATGTAGTTATGCTATATGCCGTACATGGTATTGGATGGACTGAAAGTCAATGATCGAAAAACTAATTATGGTGCAATTGGTATATCACTGTAATTATAATATTGCAAACGAATCGAGCTCTCCCCTGGACTAACCTACACACACATATATATATAGACTATTGATGTTACTACCTGAATTATTACTACCCTAACTATGCTACTTGGAATGTATTAGATGTACCACTCACTATGCTACTCGAACTATGCTACCCATATTATAATTTATTGCTCACAGTTTGACATGACTCTCCTTGTGTTATTGTGTAGCACCGGCGTTATAATGTTCGCTGGTGCCCCTTGGACTTTTGCATGTTGCTAGCTTAACTAGATGATTTACTATTATGTATTGTTTCAGCTGACCACGCATGCAGTGCATGGTCGGTCTTTTGTACTTTGTATAAAAGCGAATGCAGATCTATATTGTCATCAGTCTCCTATAGGAGACTCTTATAGGAGACAGTTTTGCCTTTCCTGCAATAAAAGCTTGTATCAATTGCCTCCATCTGATATCCAGAGTTGACACTGCATTTATTCCACACTAATGTAACATAATCGCACTCTTTCAGGAATAACCAACATGTATATATACACTATTCATTTCTACCCGGAGTATGTTACCCGAGATAGTATGCTACCCAGATGTTACTACTCATTATGTTATCCAGACTATGCTACACAGATTATATTTCTCAGACATTACACGACTCTTCTTGTGCTATTGTATTGCAGTGTCATTCTAATGATCGCCGGTGCAACTTGAACTCTATTGTTGCTAGCCTAACTGGCTGTTTATCCATTATGTAATGTATAACTGACCACGTACTGCGTGTGTGGGCGGCCTTTTGTGTTTTATATAAAAATAAACTTACATCCATTGTTTATCATCCATTCCGCTGGTGACCCCTATTGGAGACTAACTTTCCTGCAGTAAAGTTTTTATTCAATTATATCTATGCGATGTCCTTGAGCATAACTAGTTTACACTGTACACATATTTGTTCATTGTTGATGCACATTATTGCTCTGCGATAGCGTGCTTCAATACTATTGCAGAGAATCGATAATCACATCCCAGCACTCTGGGGGCACCCAGCAAGAGCCATCGGTTGCACATAATAATAGACAGTAATCTTTCTCTCAAACTAAACAAAATTCTTATATTATTTGAAAGCTTCTTATACGCATATTACATCATAAAGCACCTAGATGTCACACCGCTTGTCTTTCTCAAAAAGCTGAAATTCTGCCCATTTATCAGTTGTATATTCTACGAATCAGTCTACTTGTGCCCCACACTCTACCCCACAATATAGCACCTTATGGCAGTCGCAACTCTAACTTATCTTTGCCTTTTCTGAAGTCAACATCTACTTGTGGACATCGTCAAGTGACCTACCAAGTGTCAGATTTGTGGAGTGGGCTGGACAGGGGCAGTTAGGTCATTAAAAACTGTGATCAATTTCACCCTTTCACTGCCGTACCGGACTATAGTCGAATACAGGGTGATCTGCCGTGTGCGACGATAGTCGAACTTAGACTAAACTTACATTAATCATAAGTGGATGCGCTGTTTCATTAGCTAGTCTGGGGCGCCGGTCGTTTTACATATTAGACAAGTTAGTAAACATAATTCTGAAGTTGTTTTGAAAAAAAATTCCAAATTTGTTGTTACCAAGACTAAAAAAAACGTGAGATTCGTTTGACATTTCTATTGGAAATCTAAATGGTGAAATTCTGCATTTCGGGTGTCGGCTCTATTTCAGAATTATTTCAAAGTTTTTAGTACTACTACATTATAATGCGTACCGGTGGACACTGTATAAGACCTAGATTAAACTCTGATCAGGATTTTACTGTGTTTGTTTGGGGATACAGACTCAAATTTCAGCTAATATAGTGATTCTGAGTCTGATTCTGAACCACTACCAATGCTAGTAGTAGTAACTATAACGATGATGAGATTGACAATACAGGAGGTGATGGATATGTCACATATTACTTATAGTGCTTGGAAATAATCATATTTACATGTAAGTAACATCATAACAGCATAATAGTATCTTAAATGGCAGTGAAAAAACAAAATTAAAATCGCTAGAAATTATATCTATTTCTATTATTAAAATGTTTTTAAATATTTGGATTTTCCCCAGACAATCCGGCACTGGGCCGTACTGCTCTGAGGGAAATCCGGCAGTGAAAGGGTTAAAGGCTAGGGTGAGGGCAGACAATTTCTATGTTTACCAAGAAATCGGCGAGGCTATCTATTTACATATACAACTAATACATAATAATAATACCACAATATTATTATATTAATATAATACCACCGCAATAATGGTTTTTTATTTCACTACAACTCAGCAGCAGAAATAACAGCCATACTATTATTCCAATACTATTATTAGCTGAATTTTACTTCTATCGTTTGAAAACTACGTGTGAAAAGCTTATTGCTCCTTTCCGCTAATAGAGACGGCTCTGCCATCTGACTCTCTTTGTATCGCGTAAGAAAATGAGCCTATGTTATAACATGTATAATGTATGTTTAATAAGTGTAATAAGTATCATTTTCTAATTGGTAGTGGGAGTTTGGGGTTTGAGTAGTAAACTTTCGGAATATAGGCATCATGTTGAACTACTTTCAACTGCAAATTTTATCCTGTTGAGAAATCACTCCACGTATGATGTGATGTATGCTGTTAAATTTCAAGCTACAAAAAGTCCTGATGCTTGATTTGTTTCAAGAATACAGGTACCACTGGGGGTAGAATAATTCCAGCAAAAGATTTATTGATGTGTATAAAACGTTGGTTTATTGTAGGAAACGTGAAATGAAAACCTGGGTAGATGACGATGATGATGAACAGACAGACACGTGGACGGCATTGAAAGGAGGAATATCAAGCTGGCTTCAGAGTCGCAAATCATCTGAAAAAAAATCTAGTACTATACCCCTCAGGTCAAAGGATGTGTAGTACTAATACCCCTCAGGTCAAAGCAAGTGTAGTGCTGTGCATCTCAGGTCAAAGCAAATGTACTGCTGTACACTTCACAAAAGGAAGTGTAGTGCTGTACTCCGAGAGCAAATATGGGATGGGACCACCTGAGTTGCTCACATGGTGAGACGAAAGACACATTTTAACAAAATTTTAACATTATTCTGTCCAAGAAAATGAACCTCTTTTTTTAATTTGCTTGCAACTTGTACCTGGAGTTTTGTAGCTCTCATGGTTTACACCCAACAACTCATTTACTAAACGACAGGACCTACCGTTCCCATTTTTTATATATTTTTTACTGAGCCTTCCTGTCACGATAAATATATCTGTGGTTGCCAGGCAATCGCACCATATGATTTTGACTGAAGTCGACTATCCGACATGACGAAGTTGGCTTGACGAGAATTGAAAAGACTTGGCCAAGTTTATTCTTGCTAAACCGGATTCTGTTTCCAACAAATATGCAATATAATGATAATTTCTCAAGTATAATTATAATATGTTGATTGATTGGTTAATATATTGATTGATTGTTTAATATGTATAATATATTATATAATATGTATATAATATAATATGTCGATTGATATTATTAATTTAATGTTTATTTGGAGCGTGCATAATAACATTGTCTATAAATTGAGCATTTTATTTAGCATGTCTATAAATTGAGCATTCTATTGAGCATGTCTATAAATTGAGCATTCTATTGAGCATGTCTATAAATAACTACAGCAATAATTTGATATACAAACAACTTTTCAAAGATGTAATGTATATGATTATTTTCTATATAAATCATATTACATACTATTATGATACATTTTAATATAATTATATTGGATAAATCGTGATTCGATATTGCTTATTCTTTGTCTGATTATATAGTTCGCTATAAAACAGAAGTCAGTGAAGGCATCTGTTCAGCCGTTTACCAAAGGATTGGAAATGCCTCGGAAATCCCATTAAAATTAAGCTAAAAAGTGATAATCATGTTTTAATTTGCGTTCACTAGCTATATATCTAAGCTAGTCCTATCTCCGCATCTCCGGGCTCTACTCCCTCACCTAACCACTTGGTCACTGAAGGGAGCCTGGAGTTGAGGCGATACTGAAGCACGCCAATGCAGATGATGAAGCGTATGATAAAAGAAAAGAATACTCACAACATTACGTCATTGCAAACGCAAAATAATAGCAAATATTATGTAGTTTTGAGATACTGAATACAGTGGCACCAGCGTATGCAATTCTGTTGAAAAAGCATAACTCTGCAGCAGCTACAGTTGAAATAATAATTATGTCCACTTTGTTGTGCAAAATACCCACAAAATATAATGTCATCATAAAATGCATATTATATTATTTGCATAAGTGCATTATCATGGCATGAGAGGGTCTTCAGAGGCATTCCAACAATTAACCATTGGTTATTATTAAACAACGCTTGGTATAAGTGGCTAACATTGAAGTGGGTGAGAGTGATTGCCTGTGTTGTTATGCTTTAGTATTTTGCTATCCCATGTATTCCTATTATTCTAAGCCATCATGACGCACAATAAAAAAACAGTTGATTCTTTGAAATCCACTGTCACATGTGTGCACAAATATTTATATTGTATAGGGGGACCTTTGATCAGGGAGAGACAATGAACGCTCATTGGCTCACATCACTTTCATATTTCTTTGTTTGTATAGAGTACAGCAGGGGTTGGCAAGAAATCAGTGAGGCTAGATTGTCACCTTGTGGGTGATCTCCAGAAATGTATGACTTGAGGAACTCTTATAATAAGATTCCCAGAAAATTGAGATTTTGGCACATACTTGAGTGTTCAGCGCCAGGTATTTAGTCTCAAGGTGTGCTTAAATCAGACTGTTGGCCATCGTCATCTTTCGTCAAGGACGTATAAGGTTCCCAGCACCACTACATGTTTTGTGTAGTTTTATTTTGCTTGGCTTTGCAATGGTGAAAATCCCACCTTTCTAACTTAATTAGAACTTTGTTCTATGTTGAAAATCTTAGTAATACATGTACAACTAACCTCCCAAATTGCAGTTTTACTGTATTTTAGACCGGTTTAAATGCAATTTTCTTTCTAATGTTAAGATTTAGGACGTAAAATTTTGAAAATGTAGGACGTAATTGTTTTTGTTATCTACACTCCCGTCTTGTGTCTTGTCATTTTGAGTCCTGGCCAGATCAGATCATCCTAGTTACAAGTGTTGTCTTTTGAAGATGGGGAAAGTAACAAACAAATGGTGCAAAGACCAAACAGAACACGAGGTAGGTGACTGAACACACACGTGGTTGGGTTCAATTATAGATATTCTAGAAGATGCAGTCAATAGAGAAGGATTGTGGCCAAATATTTTCTTACAATGATTTATTTATAAATATATTTAACTGTAATATTATAGCAACAAAGCTGAGCATTGCCACTACATACATGCATATAAATACAAACAATAAAAGTAAAAGTGTAATGTAATAAATGGTACCAACATATGTACCAAACGTACAAAAATATATTCCAAGAGGTCATCAGAAAAGATAAAGATGGACTCACTACGAAGCACAACAATAATATCATAATAGTAATATACATGTACTCATGCAGTATATAATGCATGCTGTAATATCTAACAGGCCTTACTTTTTCCAGTAATATGCACCATTTTAGAGTGCACAACATATTTAAGTGTAGAGGTATATCATTATTATGCTGTTACATATTAAAAACAAGCATTGATCAGATTGTGACTGATATACACTCAAAACTGGAACCACAGATTACAAGCTTAACCTATGTTGTGATCCCTTATGTTTTGCTTGTTGGGTCAAATTAAACAAACAAAACACAGTGTGACCATGTGAAAATACAAAAAGTAGTACATTATACAACATTTAATGGGCTATTTAAGTAGTCTAGACCGGGTCAAAAACTAACATTTGACAGCGCATTTCCCTTACATGACAGTAGCAGTTGGCACGTATCCTCTATAATATATAGGGTACATTTGTGACGTCTGACCTTGCCGAAGAAGCTTTTCCAATGTGGAGAGTTTCTTGAATCAGACTAGGCTGATGCAAGTCCTTGTATAATGCAATTTAGTCTCACATGATTTTGACATTTATATAAAGGCACAACTATTCAAAATTTTATGGTGATAGTTTACAGCTCAGCCTTATCGAAATTAACAAAAATAATTCCATACATCTCATAATAGCAACAACTGTCAATACATACTTTGATGTTTTTTTGGCATAACAACTATTTCATGGCAAGATTCCAGATTATAGCAAGGTAAGACTATAAAGCATACAGAGTAATAAACATATTAATTATAAAAATATATAGTGTACTGTTATACATGTACATACTACATAATTACTATCTGTTAAACTTTGATCTAGTGTATATCAAGTAAAATGTCACTAAATGCTGGGCCAAATACCTATTTATAGTTGGGCTTAGGCATGACAACTAGAACTACTAGGCCTATAACTACAATTAGCTAAAACATGCAACATATGCAAGGTTGTCATATGCTCTTCTTAGAACTAGTAAATATATAGCCATGTCTGCTAAATTACGTATATATTTACATCGACATTTTGTCAATTTTCATCACAATAACGGCCACTTGAAGAGTGGACCCCAATTTCCAACTTTATAAGCATCCTTTTCTCATGCGCTACTGCATGATTTCCATTTTAGTTGGCATGGCACATGGCATGACAAGAATAAGCAAATGCCCGTTTAAATCACAATTTGGATCAGCCATTTAGTTTTATAGTTACAAAAATAATAAATACAAAAACATTTTGAACTGTTAATTGAGTAAAGTGAAAAGTTAGCCATGCTGTAGGAACATGTTAAGCGGGCCTTCCCAGTGGGACATGTTAGGGGCATTCAGAAGAAATGACATTTAAATTATAAATAACCAACAGAAATTAAAGTGAAGCAACAACAGATTATGCAATTGCTAGATGGCTAGGGAAGGCAGGTGGGTATGGGGTTAACATATGATGCCAACAGGCTACAAAGAAATGAGAGGCTGCTGACAAATATACTCAGTACGATTAGAGTAGAGGTACTGTAACAGGTGAATTGGAGGCAGTAGCTCCTTTGTGACTAGCTGCAAGACAACTACATTGGCATTGGCAACTGAAGTCAAAAGTCATGGGATTTGGTTACCAGTAATCTTGAACATCTACAGCAGGTTGTGGAGGCTATTTAGCAGTTACTCCACCCCTCCTACCACCACCATGCTATAATTATATCATACACTATAGTAAAATTTGTTCACTATGAACTTTTCCGGATCAAAAATTTGAAATCCGGGAATAACTGGGATTCGTATAAGTCAACATAATACTGTATCATATATGTCATCATATTACAATATCATAAAATGTACAAACATTTTTTACTTGACTTGAGTAAAAAAAAGGGAGAGGTTTACTTAAATTATATGACTAGATTTGGTCAGTTTGTTCTTCATCCACATTTCGTTTGTTCTCCAAGAGCTCTGCAGTCTCTGGAGGATTGCTCGCCGCTTCATAGTCATCTTCAGGACACTTAGTTTTAAGCTCACTGCTGGCCAACGTCTGAGAATTTCCTGTGAACTTGCTTTCTTCTGCATTGCAAAACAAAGAAAAATTATGTAATATTTGAATTTCATGTACAGTAATGTTATGTGAAAGGGTCTTCAAAGTTGTTGATACAAAATTAATTATTGAAAATATAAAAGTGTCCAAGGAATTAGTTTGTGTCAATAAATTAAAATGCTTTTAAGTTTTAATACAACCAACATTCTATAATCAACACATTATTAGATCCATTAAAATCAAAAGTTCCAAAAGGAACATTTTATTAAAAAATATTATTATCTATGTATGTAGTATCTAGTGCTGTGCAGGAACTCGGAATGTCCCGTGTTCCGCGGAACTTTTGCTGTTCCGCGGAACACGGAACATGTTGCTCATACTCACGGAACAGTGTAGTCAATATTTAATAACAATTATAATTTATTTAGCAATTATAAATAATTTGTGTCATGGTTTTTAACAAATATAATTATGTAACAAAAG
>JAOQGN010162373.1:0-11239 GCA_027564295.1 Himantozoum antarcticum | reverse complement strand
ACTGCAAGTATTCTTTCTTTTCTTACCTTGACCTTCAGAATTGCCTAGCTACTAATATAATAGATAATATAGGACTTGGAGTAAAAAAAACTTTTTCACTTAGCCAAGAGGGTGGTCGCACGACCCCTGCGACCATAGCTAGAAACGCCACTGATATATGTTCCTGTAATGCCAATACACAAACAAGATTTTAATGTATTTGATATATTTTATCATTAATACACAAACAGAACTATAAACAGAACGAAGCCATAGCCAATACTTTGGATAGCTTAATAACAGCAGTATGAAACTAGAAATAAACTTGATCAAAGTCATTAAACAAGCAAGTACATGCAACGCCGCATCCTACTGGTGTATCTGAAACCTGCTTTTGTTGGAAAAGGACTAACTAATCTGATAACTCATAATATGACTGCGATTAATATAATATACCAACCAAACATTAGCGAACTGACTCCACTATTTTAACCAAATGATTATAAAGATTAATTTTTAGAGGGAAAACGGACCATATAAACTTAGCACAATAATTTGAACATAACATAGCGATATATAGTGAGAGATAGAGACTAGCAACATGCAATTTTAGCTATTTCCTTGGCATGCAATGTTATCCTTTCTTCATAGCCGCTTTGCATATCGCAGATAAGTAAGTTTCTTGCTTTTTGACGAGCATACTGCATGCTTCCACCCGGTCGGAGTCCACTAGCGGTTTCCCTTTGGTTAATGATTGCTTGTTACCACTAGTTCTTTTGTCCAACGCCATTCGATGAGTGAAATATCCTTGAATGGCGGCTACAGATTAGTGTCGGTTGTTGACTGGCGAAACCCTGTACTGGGCCACTCAATATCATCGGTGGTATCCATAGGCAAATCATCCTGTTCTGGTGTGTTTGATTTAAAATTGAAATTTCTTTCATAATCCTCCAATCTATAAAGGAAATTTACCATCGCAAAGAATACGAAACAATAATGAATGCTTGCAAAAAATATAACACATCGAAATAGCTAGCCACTGCAGATCTACACCTCAAACCAAACTAATTATAGATTATATGCTAGTTTTACTGCTAGAGTAGTAATCAACTACTAATCAACTTCACTGCTTGCTCCATGTTTCATGCATATGATTATGAGTGTGGCTGCAACTCACTCTATCCTGATTGCACTTTAATGGCAAGTTTACAGCTAATATTGACAGATCTATCATATAATAACAACAAACAAGTAAACTGTTCAAATCTAACCTTTGCTGCAATTCTGCCTTTCTTCCTGTAGTTTTGCCACCTCTCTTCCCGAGTTCATCTTTCAATTCTTTCACATCCATTATTAATACTAGCACTTGTTTATTATTTGGTTGTTAGGACGACACTGATAGTGTATAACATGTGTAATGTATATGTAAAAATAGCTTAGAAGCCTCAGCCTAGTTATAGTCAAAGCCATACAAAAACATGTTTTTGTATGGCTTTGGTTATAGTTGTTTTTTATAGAGATATAATCTGACACCCATCACAACAATCATTATCACAGTGCCTGAAAACTCCAGCTATTGTGATCTGTTAATGATAGAGGTCATTAAAAGTTAGCCAAAATTTCATAGTAATAATATATTTTGTGAATGTGGGGGGCCTAATGTGCAAAAGTATACCAAGACTCAAGAGCATAAAAGAATTAAAAATATAAGCAACAATCTAGTTAGTATTCTTCTATATGTTTATATAGAGTATCCCGCAACGTGAGAATTTGCGTTAACCGATAAACTTGAATTTTGAGAGAGGACAACTCCGGCGCTTACATGCCCTATTAGCATCATTAGTGCTTGGCAGTAGTATCTGGCATGGGTGTGGTTAATTATATAAGTGTAATAATGACAACATGTTGTAGTTATATTTCATTCTCATTATAATCATCATATAAAGTAGGCTAGCATTGAAGCAATCCTGTTAATTGGGCTGAATATATTTTCACAAGTTAGAAAAATATTTGCAATACAACGAAAATGTAGGGTCTTTAAAGATTATTTATTTGTTTAACAATTTAAATAATTATTTTAATTATAAATTTAATATAATTTTAATTAATTTAATTATCAATTTTTTTAATAGGTTAAATAATATCAAAACTTAGTATCACAACTAATCAGGTTATAATAACGTCCGTCATTTCTAGAATCAGCACATAAGCGAGCAGCTTTCATTAGATCATGATAATTATAGCTTCAAAGTTGTCTGCCACATTTTAGACTGACGATTTGAAATTTGTTTGAAATCTTGAAAAAATAGAAGGAACTCTTAGCACAGCATGTTTGCAAGGTAAAGCCTAACAAAACAGAACTCAGTTATGAAAGCAATCTTTCAGAAATGAAGCAATTAAAATATTAAATGCTGTTTTTTTCGTAAATAGTGTTATATGATGTCTTACAACTGTTTTATACAGTGAGTATGAGAAATGAGACCATTTTACAAATCTAAAAAATGTGACGTATAATGATAATATATAAAAATATTTAGTCATATTTTCTCGGTGCTTGCTTGGAACAATAGTAATTTCTCTGTTTAGGGACAAATAAAACATACATACAAAAACAAACGCCTTTACAGGACCACCTTCGGCTTTTTCTAGGCTTTTCTTTGGAGTTGTGGGCTCTGGTCAAGTATTTAGTAGGACATACATGTACATGTATTCCAGCCTATGCAAAGGCCAAGCTTCTTCACCTGGTCTTTAGATAGGCATTACATTGGCATTACATAGGCATTACCTAGGCATTACCTAGGCATTATCTAGGCATTACATAGGCATTACCTAGGCATTACATAGGCATTACCTATTATGCTTAGTTAGGCTAGCCTAGCTAAGGAGGAATCACTCTAGACTTCACAAAAAGGAATTTTCAAAATTAATAGTAGACAATTATTGTCCGACAATTCCAGATTGCTTGCCTAATATTTGGCAGCCATAGACAGTAATATGAATCTGTTCCAGTTTAGTATTTTAAGAATGAGTACTGTGCACCTAGTACCCGATTTCCTGCAATCCAGGAATTAACTTGGGAGTTTTACATTAGCAGCGTGTATACATTGAAGCTCAATTATGGAACTGTTAATGTTTAGAGCAACTAATTTGCACAAGTAAAACTTTATAGATTATATATATTATAAAGTTATATCATAATATAAAATATTATATTAATTAGCCAACCATAGCGTCTCAAAACAAATAAGTAAACATTATTATTTGAAAACTTGTGGGTGTGACTATATGTTACAATTTACAAGTATATTGGAAATGCACAGTTATAATGCATGATATAATTTAGGTTATCAGAAAGCAAATTCATAAGGTAGCTGACATAATGCTTTCAATTAAAAGTGACAGCTTTGACAGTGGCAAAACTAGTGAAACTGGTTGACATTCAAAAGAAAGAATGATTAACTTTTATAGTTTCAAATGGCACTATAATATTATGATGTTGTTGAAAGCTCACATGATCATAGAAGAAGTCGGCTCTGATTTCATCATTCTCCTCCATGTCTAGACTGAGAACCCACTCTGGGCTCTGAACTTCAGGTAGGGCCAACTGAAATGTGCTCACTGGACTGGCTGGAGGCATAGATGAAGCTCCTAACAATGTAAACTATTACAGCATCAATATTTATTATTATGACTGTAGCTGCACACGACCTACACTCACCCTCATTTTTCACCATATTGATATGCAATTATACTTGTACTCTACTATTATTAATCAGTAGTGTGATATTGTATATTTACATTCACTATTTTTTAAAAGTCAAATAAGGACAAAATATGTTATTTTCAAATGTAGATAAAGAAATGAAAGTTCATAGTTTCATAGTCAAAAATATTGAAAATGTACCTATGTTGCGAAATGTTCCTAATGTACTGTAGCGTACACGGAAACATAAAATTATTAGAAGCCAAATGGTCAAAATTAGTCAAGAGATAAATTTGATTCAAATACAATCAGCCCGATATAGGTTCACTAAAATATTTAACCAGAAAAACAAACAGAAAAATCGACTCAAAGTACCTTACTTTTCAGAATATAGCATTTGAAAATTGGACACTTTTCATTGATTCTCATTGTAATGTCATGTGAGCCACTATGGTGATGTCATGCATTTGGGGCTGCATTAGAGTCGGCACAGCCAAGGTCAAGTCAAAGCTTGACCCGACAATACATGGTCAATGATTGGCATTATTTATAGTCCGGTATAATTATTATTACATTTGTTAGTTACAGAGTAAACCTCAGACTTGTTAGTGATTAACTGACTTATTTACTAACTGATATAATTATATCTTAATTGATGTAAATAAATTTATTAAATTAATAAATATTATTATAATTGTAAAAAGTGTAATTATTATAATTAACAAAGTCACTAATATTAGAACTCGGAATTTTGTATCATTTTGTCATAACATCGGCATGGTGTAACCCGCCTCAACAAGACCCCTCTCAAAAGTACCGAGCATGACACAGTTCGGGTTTTTCATGGCTAACTGCAGCCCTAGTGTCATTGGTCACATGAATAGCCCAAGTGCCCAGACTGTGATTTCCTTATAGTTAGTTACACAGAGCGTGGTAGTTGGCACCACTGTAATATATTCTACCTAAGGCTGCTCAAAAATCAAGAGATAAAATTTTCGTGTTTAAAGGACCTTTAGTTTTTGAGTAAATCTGTAGGTTCTAAATACACTTTGTCATTCCAATGTGTGTTGATGATACTAAAATTTGAAATGAACAAATAAAAAATATATTTAAATTTCATCACACCGCTGAAATATATCAGTCAAGAAGACTTTACAAACTGACTGCATTTTTCACGACGCATGGTCTGGTGAGCTGATGATGTTGAGTGCGACAAGCCTCCCCAAAAATTATAATAAAATATTGGAGCCAATTACTGCAATTAGCAAAACTACTTTAGTACCAATTTAGTACTAATTTAGAGTATTTTTCCAACAACATTTTCTAAGCAAAATAAATTAACTAAATCTAAGCAGGTTTGAAAATATCCCTAACAAAGTATCTAGGCATAGTGTAACAATTCCCAGAGGTACTATGGTACAAATTACTGAGGACTTTTTAGCTCTAACCATTTTAAAAGAGCAAAACAAACAAACCACATATATAAAAGAAAAATACAGTGCATGACTATAATTGCCAGAATTGGCACAATTAATAATTAGGCACACTTAACTTAAATAATCGATGTAATTGGCACAACTATTGAGACATTGGCGCAATTAAATAATTGATGTAACAAATGAATAAATGTAATAAATATAGGCAATTTAGATTGACAATGCAAACCAAGCCAGAGTTTCTCTGAAAAAAATACTGAATACTTAGCAATGATCAACGTAACTTGCTAACATACCCGATAATTTTTCCCGTAATTTCCGAACATTGGGATCTTGTTGATCTAAGAGTTTCCTAGTATTGAACATGGTCTCATAGCATTCATCACACACTCTTACACTCCTCCCACCAACAGGAGCTGTACGTGATGAGCAGGCTGCACATACAACCCTGCCACAGCGACGACAATGATGTCTTCTAGTAAACTAAAAAGTAACAAAATACAATGCATGTACAAGACACAAAAAGAAATGATGCTATTAATATCACATAGCATCCCCAATTACTGAAAGGTCAGTATAGTAAATATTAGCAATAATATCCAACTGTGTGCTGTGCACATTTCAATGATCATGACAGGTTTCCAATAAGCACTAGACAAAAGCAGTAAATTTTTGCATATTTCCTCCAGTATAGTAACTGATGTTACAGAGTACTGACCATGCTAAAGGTCTCCAGTTTGCACAGCATACACTTTTCTGCCTTGTCATCAGATACCCATTCGTCTTTAGTAGGGGCTCTTTCTGGAAGTGTGAACTTCTTTTTAGTCTTCTCGGGTAAAGGTGATACCAGTAAGGTTGGTGAACCTACCGACCCGTTTTGACCTGCCATAAGCGACAGGTTACCGGGAGCAGTGGTTATACGGCTTAATCTAGACAGCGGGCTCTAGAAAAGATTAGAATAACCGTCAAATCAGTAAATTCTTAACTGTTGTCAACTTCGACGGCTTTAGTGACCTTCTGCGGGACAGAGCATGGAAATTACATAAACACAAATAATATAGTGAAAACGGCTCCAACACAACAAAGCTCAGTACAAAAACAAAATATTGTTCAGTGATTTCCAAAGATATATAACTAGGTGATCCACTAGGTGTGTTTAGATTCATTTGTTGAGCTTAGCCACAAGGATTAGCTTTGCAGCAAAATCATGTGAAGTCCATGATGTTAATTATTTTTCTTTGTAAAGTATGCATTATGTGCATGTTTACACCTAACTTTCTGCTGTCATGTACACCTACCATATACAAGTTAGGTGTTACATCTATCATATATATGTAAGTAAAGGCTTAGAACATTACCGCATATACACATATCTATCTATACATCTACATCCTATATACAGCATTGATAACTGAATGGTTAAACTGCATGGCTTGGAGCACAGGCTTTGCAAGTTGCAAGGAGAACATGGGCCATCAATGACTCCGGTAGGTTTCAATCATATTTCAGAAAGCAAATCTGGTGCATAATATAGCAGCTTTGGCTTTCGGTCACAATAATTTCTCACACATGAAACTACAAACGGATTTCACCAATTTAACATTAACATTATAACACCATACTTCCTGGCCTGCTCTCTTCAGTGATGATCCAAGTAGAGCTTTCTGCAGAGGACTGGCATTGTTGGGTGAGCTGATCTTAGACAGCTTGCGTACACTCTTCAGGGCTGGTGACATCGGGGTGGAGCTACTACTGCTGCCTAATCAGGTAAATACATTGATGCAAGTCATAATAGTCTTTCGACGGTTAATTGTTATACTAAAATAACTAAATACATAAATTAATACTAAATACATAAATACAAAATACATAAATACAAAGCACATAAATGTATAATTATAATGAACATTCACAAAGGAATAAAGATCATATTTGAGAAGGCTGCCCTCATGCCCACATAGTTGGTATGCTAGTGATGTCAGTTACTAAAATGCAGGATACAGTCAGAGCAAACAATTGAAACTTGAAACAGACACACAGTGGTGTAAGTGTAACTGCAGTTCCATAGGTGTTACTTGGAATAGAAAACGCTATCTGATCATGTAGAGAATTTAATGTTTGCAAACCTGGAATTTCATTGGACACGTATAGAATAGGAAAGTCAACTGCCTTCTCAGCATATGCCACTAGTAGGTTATTGACTTGTTCTGTGAAGTCTAGCTGCTCAGTTGATACACTAGAGCCTGACTTGTGCAGGTAGGTGACAACTTTCTCTGCCCAGACTATCCTAGCATTCATCAACAGTTGCTCAAACATGAGTAGAGGAGTAAATATCAGCGGTCTGTACTGTTGATGACTACTATTCTCTAAACACGTCAGCATCTGCAGAGAGTCAGACAGTTATCATAAAGGAAAATGGACTGTGGTCAATAATGATGAGCATCAAGACATAGCATATTTGTTACTATAACATCTACATCTGCATCCTAATCCAAACCACAATTGTATGTGTGTACGCATATGTGTATCTGCTTGTATGTGTGAAAGTACGCATCTTTATTTACTAAGGACGAATATCAACAAATAGTGATAATTTAACCAACATCACTACTTTGATATAATGGTAAATGTTGTAAAATAATAATATTAAAAAGTATAAACTGAGTTCCATGTATAAAGAAATTCAACTGAAAATTCTAGCACCTTTTCAAGGTAACCTGGAGTATATAATATAATATAATAATAATAATATCGTGCTTGCCAAGCATATTATTTTAAGTGGTAATCCAATAGCACCAGGAGCTAGTCGAGGGAAACCCACTGCGCATTGCGTGATATTACTATTAGTTCGACTGGCAAGGAGGAAAAACCTTCTACGGGACAAAAACCTCCAGGTCGTAAGTGAGACTCAAACCCACGTCTTTGCAGTTAACTTGCGTCATTGCTGCAAGACCAGAGTGGCAAGTGCGCTACCAACTCGGCCACTTAGACCTAGATACTAAAAATCACTTCTTAAATTTCTCAGTTCTGCATTTAAGTGGATAAAATATAATCACTTGTTTCTATGTTTTTGTCGCCTTGCTAATAGTTTGTTGAGTGGATGCTGGCTATTTCGAACTATTCGATTTAAATTTTTGTTAGTTAGAAGCTCTAAATGTTGTAGTATTAGCACTACTATTTTTTGACAGACCGCATACAGTATACCAAAGTTAATGATATAATTTCAGGCCAAATACTCACGAACACTGGTACACTACAGGGCACTGTTTTAAGTCCTGTAATTTTTTCCATCTACACTGATGTAATTTGATCTCACCTGATAAATATCTCTGATTAAGTATGCTGACGATAATGTTATTATCATCAGCATAATAACAGTATACCTTTTATCAAGTTCGTCTGATTTTAACACTTATAACTCGGAGATCCAAATAATTTGTAGGTTATGTAGTGATAACGATCTTATATTAAGTGCTGGCAAAACTCATGAAATGCTTTTGACAACACAACATATCATACGTAACGTTGATCCGGAATACATTAACAACACTGCTATTGTTTCATCAGAGACCGTAAAATATCTAGGCTTTTCTATCGACAATAAGTTAAAATTTAAAGATCACTGTGACGAAAGCTAAGCAGCGATTATATGTAGTAGATCAATTTTTTAAACTAGACGCTAAGCTCTAGTACATCAACTTTTTAGTAACTTTATCAAATCTCATATTTTTTATTGTTTCGTAGTTTTCCATGGCCATATGTATGAAACTAATAAAAAAGCTTTGAGAGAGCCACACAACACCACAATAAGATCCGGTGTGCAAACTAACACGATGGATGAGGTTTTGGACAAGCGCATAAAAAGCTATATGCTTAAAGTTTTTTATGATTCCAACCATTTTATACACAACTTTTTGCCAAAGCTTCACTCCGGTCGTTTACAAACAATGAAACACCGTAGTGCTGTTCGGCGAGACTGTTTTATTCGAAAAATAATTGTATGCTTAAATAAGCTTTTTTTAACCAGACCAGCCATTTTGCACATTTTTTGTACATGATATTTTGCTTTCGCTCTTGGTATATATCTATTGTAAACAGACACCAAGCCACATTTCATGGTATGCATATACTTTTCACTAATAAACTTATCACATCACATCACTACGGACTCTGAAATTCTAGCATCATAACTCTGTAGGTGCGGATATATGATTCATCAACTCCATCGCTCTATTGATTCTAACTTGTGTTTATCATGCTTAGATATTAGCCGAAACCATACAGAGCAGGCGTAAGAGATGTTTGAATGGATTTTAGCAAAAATAAAAAGTAACCCAGTAGTGGAAAGATTCCATTTTAAGCTATAAAAAAAGAAATTTAGACTAGCACCATTTGCCAACAATGTTTTGCACATGATTGCTAAAAGTTAAGGTTTTTTCCATCTTATTTTCCGGACAATTGAGGTAATTAATTGTTATATTGGACTTACAGCATGTTGTACAGAGGTTCAGAGATAATGAGAGAAGTCGCTTGGGTCATATTTGATGAGATTCATTACATGAGGGATAAGGACAGAGGGGTGGTGTGGGAGGAGACTATTATATTACTACCAGATAATGTACATTACGTCTTCCTCTCCGCTACTATTCCCAATGCATCGCAGGTATTACACATTTATAGCAGCAGTACAATCCGTACTCAATTTAATGTATACTGTTTTGCAATGTGATAACATAATTATTGTGATATAAATTATAATATAATTGTATTATAAGAGTGCTTGCAATATAGTATACTTTAATATTTTGTATAAATGTAACACAATATAGTTGTAATATATAGTAATAATTATAGTTATAATGCAGATGTTCACGATGTAGTTTGCGTATATATGTAGCTATTTAATGATTGATTGATGATTACAAAATTAAATAATACTAGTATGTATTACCAAAGGCAAAATGGCTAACAGATCTAATCTAGTATACTAGTAAATCTGGCTAATCTAGTAAAATCTAGGAAAATCTAGTCAAAAAGTTGTGAATATTTTTCTAGTTCACCTAAAATATAATATTCTTGTTTGGATTGTTTCTGCTTTCTCAATGTATCATCATTGGACATGACATCACAGGTTCAGATGACAAAGCTGAGAAGTTGTCTACTCTTATATTTGACTTTCCTAGTACATGTATATTTGCATTTGTTGTTTATGTTCAACTGTGGTACTTATGCCGTGAGAATAGTGGCAAAATTCTATTTTGATAGACGATAAAGTGTGTTTATTTTATTATTTCCTGTTTTATACATGTAGTATTTAATTAGACTTGTGATGTAAAAATGGTATATTCCATATGACAGATACTAGCATGTGGTTCTTATTATAGTTTGCTGAGTGGATAGCACACCTGCACCACCAACCATGCCATGTTGTGTACACAGACTACAGGCCCACTCCTCTGCAGCATTACATCTATCCCGCTGGTGGAGATGGCCTTCACCTTGTTGTAGATGAACAAGGCAACTTTCGCGAAGATAACTTTAATACAGCCATGGCATCTCTTCTCAGTGCTGGCGACAGCTCCAAAGGTGCGTGTTTTTCAAGTACAAAAGCAACTAAGCTATTATAAGTATAATATACATACATGTATATCCGATTTACCAATGTAATCAGCAAAATACGTCTATAATTCATGTATTTCATTCCATTTAAACTACATTTGCTGCTCTTCTATTACTATAGCAAGGCAAAGACGATAATTATTTTTAATACAAAATGGCCGACAGTTGTTGGTAAGAATACTGAGAGCTCAAGCAAGTAATGCCTAAGCAAGCAAGTAATGCCTAAGCAAGCAAGTAATGCGTAAGCAAGCAAGTAATGCCTAAGCAAGCAAGTAATGCCTAAGCAAGCAAGTAGTGCCTAAGCAAGCAAGTACTGCCCAAGCAAGCAAGTAATGCCTAAGCAAGCAAGTAATGCCTAAGCAAGCAAGTAATGTCTAAGCAAGCAAGTAATGCCTAAGTAAGCAAGTAATGCCTAAGCAAGTAGAGTAATATTCAGCCAAATTTGTGATCCTTGACCTGACAGACCTGTTTTGTTGGGGTGTTCATTACTTTTTAATCAATT
>JAOQGN010162262.1:0-11240 GCA_027564295.1 Himantozoum antarcticum | reverse complement strand
TTGAGTTGTAACTTTCACAACTTGGGTAAAAAGTCCCTGTGCATTCAATGCTTCTATTTAAAAAAAGGGTGGCATGGTTCCTTTAACTATGTGTGTATTATAAGGCCACTTCTTGCTAAGTGGCCTTATTTTGCATCATTTGTAAGTTAAATGATGCAAAATTTGCATCATTTGTAAGTTATTGGTGGACAGTGAATGTTTGGTCGTAAGCATTGATGGGTCTTATTGATATCATCATTGCCGGTTTGTCCTAGCAGTAAATACAACCCCATCATGTGGATTTATTCATATTTTCAAGTCGAAATGTACTTTTTGCGCAATAAGTATTTGAGTTCCACATTTATTAGTTAGGCCATAACTGATTTTTAAACAATTACATATACATACAATAGTTTTCCAGAAGAGGTTATGTGCTGATAACTCCATAACACGCCTACAATACTGCAATACAGTACTACTACTAATACATGCAATTGTCATAATCCCCATGCATTCTCTTTCAATTGTCACTTAATTGATAATAAATTATTAGAGTAACCTAACTGCCTATGACCATAAAAATATGTATTGCAATAAATGTACTATTATATAGACAGTCAGAAAGCGTATAGAGGTATAGAGCTATTAATAGGCATATTATAATATGGAATGTCATATTGATGATCTGGTGGATGTGTTATAGGCATATATAGAAATGGCAGATATACCTCAGGCTGTTACCTGTATCAACTATCACCAGAATGTGCCTGCTTATATCAAGAGAGTCCAGGTCTTCCTACAGCATTCTGTAAATCACAAAGAGCTCAAACCTGACCAGGTACACTATTTCGTAAGTAAAGGAAATCTTAGACATCCAATATGTTATGATAGCATTTGATGTTACCTGTGGTGTTGCAGGCCGGGAAATATTTTGCAACAAATGATCTACCGGTGGATTTGAAACTGGTGGCTCAATCCTGTAATTTCCCTTTACATTCATTGTAATTCACAAGTTAGGAGAGTGATCATATAATTAAAGAAAATAATCCTATATATTACATCTCATAAATTGGTCTTGACACGTCGCATTATATTGCTTTGTCTAACAAGGGTTCAGAATGGTGGATGTCATTTGCTTAAAATGGAACAAAGAGATATAAAGTTGTTCTTTTAAACCTTGTATTCCCCTAGAGATCGACAGTGAACAACCATGTCATATTATTCTTCCTATGCCGCTTTTTAGTTTTTATACAATACTTTTGTCTCCAAACAAGAAATAATAGTGCATAAACGCTGAACTACAGGACAAACCTGGTGCATTTGTGCTCAACTTATTGCAGGCACTTTCGTCTGCCGGAAAATAAAAAAACCCTAACATCCCATACTGTACCAACTTAAATATTCCTTGCTAGTCCAATATATCAGCCTCTCAACCAGTAATAAGATTATTAAACGATCCCAAGAATTGCAATGCATTGCTTGCTATTGCTGCTACTTGTCACAGGGAGTTTACACAAATTATTCAGCAAAATAGACCGAATGATTAGAACAACCGGTGTGGAATATCCGTAATTTACCTGCTAATACAATGTGACACTTAAAGTCTCATAAGCCTCCAGTTTTCTCTAACCAGTTGTAATATTGACCCACATTATCACATCCCTATACCATTATTTGTGCTGTTTCAATAAAAGGGCTCAAGTGTTTATAGCTATACTAAAACTATACAAGTGCTATGTATGGTTTTGCCAAGTTTGCAAAGTTTTTAATGCAGCTCGAATAACCAATGGCATTTCACAACCGTTTGATAAGATAGGACTCTTTTATTACCAAAATTTGGCTATTGTAGTTTGAAATTCATTGTCCATGTTTTATTGAGGTTATTATATTTTATATGAGCATCATAAAATAATTGTCTCTTGTGTTTTGGTGTGTGTTCAACTATTTTAGCCATGTGCTCTATACAATTTATGTCCTTGATCAACTAGGCAAGCACACTAAACTTATCCTCATTGCAAAGTTATCAAGCTATTTGATCTTATAATCACCAGATATCAGACGCCCATGCCACTAAATGCTTGGGTAACTTAGTATACTTAGCATACATGTAACACAGGATAGCAGCATACACAGAGCATAGCACAGAGCATACACAGAGCATACACAGAGCATACACAAACCTAACTAGACCTGTTGATGTTTGCTTAATGGCTTTATTACTTTATTTGACTTTGCGCTTACACCAGCAGAATAGGTCATGGCGTCTGTTGTATATTTGGTTGATATAATTATATGTTAACTCTTCATAAGTTTATACAGTATTTTAATTATATAATATAAATACAAGCTGAACCAGAAATATATACTGCGCTTTACAGATTTGTAATACTAAAGAGTAAGTGCACAGCAATTTGTGTTCTACAATTCGACGCCCACTAGACAGCATTAATGAACAAATTAAACTATGTAGACTATTGAGCGTATCATAATAATGCGCTGTTCAAATGTCTTGTCCACCATAATAAACTTTTACACGCAATAACATTATTCTGCAGTCACCTCTACCTGTTATCTAGACTCTGTTATTTAAGCAGTCTACTATTTGGACTATTTCTCCCATTTATAGTAGGCATAATACTAATTGTGATGCTGTTTATCTAACTTGTCAATACAGCGTTGTTGATTTATGACATGGCATATTACTCGGTCTGATTGTAGAACCCAGCAGCTGCAGCAGCCATCTCGGCAGCAAACACAGCTCAGTTGGGAGGCTGTGATCCCTCCGACCCCAGAACTGTGTTGCACATAATTGTAGACAACCTAGTATTTCCAGTGACACTTGATGTCCTTAAACAGGTACTATGTGTTATTGGTATTGTAATGAATGAGTTCTCTGGTCTATGTATGTATTTTTGTGTAGTTTATGTTTGGGGTGATGTAGAGGAGATAACTTGTAATCCGCTGCAATACCTAAACATTTGTTTCCAGTCTCCACCCCATCCTTGCCTTTGGCCCAAGCAATGCCAGAAGGTTCTATATATATAAGTACTGCAAAGTTCGCTAATTTAGTTTGTTGAGACAAAGAAGAAATAAATTGTCTTGTCTTGTTTAGGCGCACCAAAAATGTGCAGTTGAAACTTTTGATGCAGATTAATCCTGGGAGATACATCAGCAGCACTGATTAACTTTTGCTAAGCCTAAATATTATGATGAGCAGATACACAATGATGAACATATATGCAGTCCTGTCTCATCTCCACAATATAGGCCCTATTTGAGCTTGGCTCGGGGAGCGTGTGTGTACTGGCTCATCCCTTGTCTAGCCACATAGGCAAGGGAGCCGAGCTATTTTCTGTTATGAAACTGTCATCTTGATGAGAATACCGAAGCATGCGTTGCTAAACTATTCATTATTATTTGTAACTTTTAGATCTTTTCACGGTATGGGCAAGTTCTAAAGATCATCATATTCAACAAAAACAGTGAGTGAATATCTGGTAATCTGGAATCTGGTATCACTGGAGTATTTCAACAAAGTTTTGTCAAGATCTTGTTCTCTGTGCTTGTTTACTTGTTATATTTAATACTTTAGTGAACTAGTTTAACAAGCATGCACCAGCTATATTTCAAACTATTACACTCATGTGTCATCGACATAATTCTAGATAAATGGGTTTTCTGATTTGTGCAGCATTTTTCATTGTTTATTGGCTAATACTAAGATGACATCATTTCCTCCTATTAGCATCAACTTCCCACACAATGTTGGCTTCATCTTTCTTAAAATATAAACAACTAGAACTCTGCTTGTTACTAGTTAGATAACGCAACAGCTGAACATGTGCTTGAGCAGCTTGACAATTTTATTAATTGACGTTAAAGGTTAAAGTAAAGAAATTTACATATAATAATCATATAAGCCCAAGTAAATATGTTGCCAGATTTGGTAGTGTAAGCCGGCACGGTAGTGTAAGCCGACATGGTAGTGTAAGCCGACACGGCAGTGTAAGCCGACACGGTAGTGTAAGCCGACACGGATGATCAAAACTGGCCTCACCACAGACATGGAATTAAAATCCTTGGGTAGAGTACATTAAAATAACAATAAGTTGTTCTAATTGTTTATTAGCATTGACTACAGTTTTCCTCGTTTTCTACACTTGTTTATGTCGATACCAATGATCTCTATTTTCTGCTCACTGCTGGACTTCCATCAGACTCTGCTGTGGCTTATCTAATTTTCTACGGCTTATGGTCTTGTCATTTCTTATATGTTTGTAGATCAGTTTCAAGCTCTCATACAGTATTCCGACATGATCTCAGCACATACTGCTAAAGTGGTGAGATTCATACCATTATCTGTCAGCTTTATTTCATAAAATGCTAGCAGTAATGTTAGATACCACTTAGAAGTAATATGGCAGCTGGTGCACAGGATATGCACCAAACCCCGTGTTCACTTTGCACTAGTCACTGGTCTGTAGGGTGGAGATGTGATCAGCCGTAAACAGTGATTCCCACATCCTCGGCTCACTAACGGCTAACATGGGCTTGTTCTACCTCATTTGTTTAAAGTCAACATTGTTCACTTATCGCCAACCAGAGGTCTAGAATACCCAACAACCCACCTGAAATTGTGTCACACACCATAAATCTGCACTGGGTATAACAAAATGGTGTGATGATGGGGATATTTACCTAATTGAGCTTGGCATGGTGATGTGATGTTACATTGTCACATAGCCATATAGATGTACATGTAGCTACGGGTGTAATATCATTGTGTGACCGAGCGGCTAGTTTCAACTAAACTCACAGCTGCTCGTTACTCAGAAATAATCTGGAATTCATCATTGCTCACCTCTCCAGAGGGCATCCATTTTGATGAGAAATTTGTTACAAAAAAATTCCAAGTACTGCGTTGTGTTGCCAGTCTCAAGACAGCATGCGAGTGGGGGATCACTGCATGCCCTAAATATCCTACTTTGTTATAAATGTCTTGCTTCCATGTAATTTTTCATTGTATTATTTTCTTGTTATTACGCGCTATTATTTATTTACAATTTGTTTTTGTGCCAGTTTGCTGTTGTCGATAGTTTCAACATTCAAGCAGAAATGACTGTAACCCGCAGCCTGTTGGTAGTATAAGCATGAGATAGAGATACCCTATCAGTGCTTATAATACGTAATCATTTAATCGCTGATAGTGTGCAAGATATTTCTTAACAAATGATCTACACTGTAATTAACCAAGTTTGTTTGAAGCCTTGACAGTTGATACTTGGACTCATTTTATTATTTGGATACAGGCACATAATCAATTACATTCCAAGTAAATTCTGCATCAGCTGACACATTTGGGACCCAGAAAGTCAGCATTTTATTTTATATGACCTTGTTATGCTGATGTGTGGCCGCCCCTACGTATATATACATGCATATACACGCACATACTGCTTACAGTGCAGGGTATAATCATAATGTAATTTTATTGTCTCTGATCTATGATGAACAAAGGTTGTCAGTTGATTCAGTCACAATTAGAAGCTCAGGAACTTGCCTGGGTATATTGAAAGCATTGAAACACAACTCCAATCAAATCATTAGGTATTAAGTTTAAATGTCACTTTTTGTGTCTAGCTATTGATGATAAAATTTGAGTAAATGGCAAGGTTTCACATTTGAATTTGTCTCGTTGCGCAATGAACCCTCAGATCCCAATTTCTCAGATTTCAATACACATTCCTGAAAATATCATCTAATATCTTTGCAACTAGTTCCTATTTGTAAATAAATTCTGTTTCTCTCATATTTATAGTCATTAGATAGTCAGAACATCTACAATAATTGCTGTACACTTAGAATCGATTTCAGCAAACTCACATCCCTGAATGTCAAATATAACAATGAAAAAAGTCGGGACTACACCAACCCCACCCTTCCTGCTGGAGATAATGGCTCAAACTCTCAATCACCTCGTTTAGATGTCTCATCTCCATCACCTAACAGCATGCATACAATCCCAGGTTGGTGGTATATTGTGTTGCCGTACCTGGCAGTGGGTAGGCCCAGTCTAACTAGTATGTTGACTCTTGGTTAATATACTAGATGAATAGAACATGTTGTATTATATTGAAGCGCCGTTGGACTACGAATACAGTGCAGAGAAGTAATTTTCTGCTTTTGTTATCTTTAGCTCTTTTCCAAGTTCCTGGTTAATGCTAATTCCATGTTGATTTTCATCACCACAACATCATGTTTGTATGTCATAAGTCACTTTTGATATGCTGAAACATGGAACTAGAAGTTCTATCAAACTGGTCTGCAGTTGTGAGCACAACTCCATCCATCCAACTAAACATGTATTTGTCAACTACCCATTTGGGCAAGATGTGTAACAATGTGAATTAATTGTGAACTTTTAAATCATGCCTTGGACGTGTAAAAGTTTGATTTATATCAATTTTGTTGACACCCACTTCAATTTACAAACAACTTTTGAGAAAGTTGAGTAACAAACTACTTAATATCATTATATTTAATTTAGGCAGCGGCCAAAGGAGAATTATCGTTCCCAGTTCAATTGCTACTCAATTAAATGTATGACTACTAAAACGGGTTGTTAATTGAATTTATGATACCTCATAAGGTACAATATATTGTAAGTGTATACTATTGAAATAGTAACTAATATTATTAGTTTGGTCTCTGGTGGCTTGTCTGTTCACAAGCACTACAGAAGCAGCTTTGTTTTAATGGATGAATTGTTGTAAACTTTTATCAATATTTAAATTGGTTTCTGATGTCTCTAATTGTGGCATTAGTATACATATATTGACAATAGATAAGAGCTAGCTTGATATAGTGCAACATCAGATCCTATGCAAGCACTACCAGCCTTCACAGCCTTCACAGCCAATATTTAATGAAGCTCACTAGTTTTTCAAGTTCTATAGACTGTCAATAAAACTTGAAAACTGAAACGCGGGCTCGTGTTACCCACACTCATTCTATACTAAAGAACTCTAGTGCTTTAAGCAAACATAATTGCAATGTACATGTAGATCCTTCAAATGTTTGGCAATAGCCATTTGCACAAAACCATACTATTGGAAATTTGAGAGTTGGCATGAAATCAGTGAGACATGTAACACTAATTGTATAGGATGCAATGTCATGCTTCTATAGTTTAGAATAATATTCTATGGAGCTCATTCTGAGTAAACACACAAACACTTCTACCTACACCGCTTCATACAAATTTTGCTCACTTAATTTGAGAACGCAATCATATTTAGCTATGACAATATATTTACGTTAGCCATTATCTGCACGCTATTAGCGGCCAAACAGACCCAGACGTACTGTCATTTACAGCGCTTGCTCAACCTGTATAGGGTGGTATATCTGACGCCTGCCTTAAAATATGACTGAATCATGTAATTGAGGTTGCTCGTGTTCTGTTTAGGCGGTGAGTGCTATCAAATTTGTATCTAGTGTTGATTTCATAACTACGTAACTCGAGTTCCAAGTTCAGTAACAATGTAACTGGTAACCTAGGCTAGCAAGGCTTACCCGTGTCAACTTAATCTGGTCAAGCGTTCATGTTGTGATATTTATATTGCTTTGTAGGATCTATACCAGGTGGTATGCACTTTGCTCCATCTTCAATCTCCTTGGCACAGGCTCAAGCAGCCGCAATATCAGCTGGTATGTCGGGCATGCAGGCCCCCACTCACACTGGTGGTTATGGAGCACCTATCACTTTCCTCTCACCTGCTGGAGGTAAAAATCTGCAGCTTCTGCAAAAGTCTTATGTAATATTTCTACAAATTGCTTATTAGTCTTTAGTTGCTATATTGTCATGCACACTAGCCGACTGAACTACTGAGTTAACAGGGGCTTTCGGACAAGCAGAACGTTCGTGAACGCTCGATCATGAATGAATTAATGAAAAAAAATTATATTCAAAAATAATCAAAACCCAGACGTGTTTAGGAACGACTACTTACCCGTTCCCAAGCATGAAACTAAAAATATAGTATTCTAATCTAGCACAGTCGCTGTCCAGACGTAGAATGATGTAAATGTTCAATAACTAGGTTTGTTTTGCAACAGACGTTCCCATTTGCTACGTTATATAAAAACAAAGGCCGACGCCCTCTTTTATGCACTTCGGAAAACGTACAAGGGGAGTAGTTGTTATTTTATGGGAATTTTCCCCAATACCAGTACATTCTATTTTGATTCTGAAATTCCAATTAGTTACGGTTTTATTGATTCTCGGGAATGGAGAATGTGACCTTCTTGTCCAAAAGTACCTAATGGTATTGATAAATTCTCCTCAGTTCACTAACTTACGTAGTTACTCTCATTCTGCTCTCGGCAGCTTCTTCTTCCACTCTACTTACAGGCGAAAAACAACGGACTAATTATATTGTCACAATTCACTGGCTTCCTGGGAGCAAGTTTAATTGAACATAAATTTACAAATGTTTGTTTATAAATCTGTTCAAACATTTCGGACAATTTTGTGTTCATAGTTGTGTGACTTTTAACAAGCCAACGCTGTTGCACATGGTGCTCAGTTTTCTAATTTATTAACAGACTGCCTGTTCTTCCCACATCACAGTTGAGGGTAGTAATGTGCCACTACTAAGGCTGTGTAACTCTCTTCACATAACACATAACTGCTGTGGGTTTTGTACTGGTAGTTGGCTGCTATACCTACTATACCTTGCGTGTGCCATTATTTTGTTTTGCTAGCTGTAAGATACGTACACGTATAATATAGACATATTTTGCAGCTTACCATAATCAATACACGATTTCAAGATTCAATGACTTCTAACAAAAAGGTGCATATAGATATAGGCAATATAAAATACTGCATAAAGGCTTTGTGAACTATGATGAGATAATGTATGCATGCTAAGTTGCTATCAGTCTCACCAGCTGTAAATTATTTAGCATTTGTTTGGCATGGCACAGGCTGACACAAACATTAATACAAGCTTGTCCTGCTGCTGACATCAGCATATCACCAAGTCATGGGAGCATGTAATATCCACATGGCAGATGTTCACGAGAATTGCTGTTCCAATGAATTTGTCCCATGTGGAAGCAAACTGCAATAGCACTGAATTAAGCTACTGCAGCTACTGGTGCTCTAACATTTTTACCATATTTATATTATTTCCTTCAAGTAATGATGCTCATTTCTTGATGTTATCTAGTGTAACCTGCTAATGTATGTTGTGAAATAACTTGTTCTATACTAACCATATCCTTTGTACAATGGTGGTGGAATGGATATCATGCACATGGCGGTCATACAGAACACTCTTCATAATTTATACAGTCACTTCATCAGGGTAACTACTAAAGTTGCCTAAGGGAATGGACATTTCTAGGAGTTGCCTTATCCTCTTCCTTAATAATATAATTATAATAATAATTAATAATGCTTTAATATTAATTAATTAATAATTAATAATGCTATAATAATTAATAATAATATAATTAGACTTGCAGTCGCACTCATGTAATACTAATACCAGCCCAAGCATTGTAGAGTTTGCCACCAAAGTATGAAGTCCGGCTATTAGGATGTCAGTTTTCAACTGCTGCGATTCAAGCAAATCGCCAATGTAAATACAAAACTCATCTTCGCAGGCTTTTTTAGTGTTACCAATATATGGTTATGGTTATATTATGTAATGATAAAACAGGATGGTTACATCCACTTGCACATAACCTAACAATCCAACATGTAACATAATTCTAACATATTAATACTTTATTATTATACATGTATGTATATGGTTGCCACACAGTAGCTTCGCTTTTGTACATGACAACTTTTCCTACACAACTATTTACTAACATTATTGTCTTCCTTTCTTGCTTTTAGTGCCTCAGGCTATGCACCCAATGTCATACCAAGGTCAGTACCATACTGTGAATGCTAGTATGGCCCTCAACTCTCCTAGTAGATACTTTATAGCGATAATAACATTTATCGTAAGACAAATATTCAACTTGCTTCAACAAATAGTTTAAATATGCTGAAAGCGTAGCAATTGTATTGATCCCATACCAATTGTCTTGCCAATAAACTGCTATTGGTGAAACATAACAAAAAAGTCTCGGATTAATTTCAAATGCAGGCATACTGGCACATTATACTGGCACATTATACTGGCACATTATACTGGCACATTATACTTGCACATTACATTCAAAGTTAGCAAGTCCACTTGGTACAATTGCAATGTATGATATAGCTTTTAGCTTGCAATATCAGTTCATAACTACATGCATGTCATCCGTGCAATAGCAAAAATGAAAATGGCTCACCGTCATAATTAATATTAATTTATTGGAATACGAATATTACTCATTTTTATTTGCCTATTTGCTGATCTGCATCACCTAAGCATTTTGTTATTCTGTGAATTTAAATTTGATAAACATTGAACAATTATTGTTCTCCCTGTACATATCCATGTAATACCCCTGTAAGAATTCTGTTCTACTGCACAAATTTAACATATTTAATAATTTGTCCCAAGGAACAGTACGTCTCACGTCTCATGTCTATTTTGTGTTATACAGTACCGAATATGCACCACATGCCCCAGGGACTAGGGCCAATGCCACCTATGCACCATGCAATACCTCCTGGTATGCCAACTTGTCTACCACCTGGTATGCCTACCGGTCTACCGTCTGGTCTGCCACCCGGCATGCATGGAGGACTCGGACCACATCAAGGACTGCCACAGCTGCCAGGACTTAGCCAGGCGACTATGATGCACCTTGGCATATCACCTGTTATAGCCAATCAGTTAGCCGCTGCCCAAATGGCAAATGCTGCCCGGATGCCGCCAGGCATGGCTCAGACCGGCTGTGTTATTTTAGTCTCCAATCTTGATGAAGAGGTTCGTTGTTATTTCTTCCCACTTGGCTACTTGAATCCTGTTGTACTGTTACATTGTACGCTAAGCAGCGCAACCTATCACTATTAGATCATGTGTTTACTTCATACCTACTAATTGCATATGCCTGAAGCTTAAGATTTTGTTGGTGTGGTACTTTAGCATCTATTTCTAAGCATTACTCTAGTTCACTTTACCATAGTATTAAACTGTACTAAACTTTATTCTGTGCATTTCTACATTGCAATACCCTAGCACAGGCCAGGCTAGGCCAGGCCAACTACATGTATATGTAGAACATATATAAAATGCAATACTCAC
>JAOQGN010162151.1:0-11241 GCA_027564295.1 Himantozoum antarcticum | reverse complement strand
CTCTTGTCGGCCTTTTTCCTTATATCTTTTGTCATGATGTCCTTTGTGTCTCTTTGACTTCTTGTATTGTCACGATGTCCTGTTGTTGATTTTTTTTCCTTACTTTTTTTGTCACGATGTCCTGTTTTATGTATTTTTGTTGTTGTCACGGTGTCCTTTTGTTGTTAAGTTGTCTTCTTTTGTTGCCACGATGTATTTTTGCTGTCACGATGTCCTTTTGTTGGTATTTTTCTTTGCCACGAGGTCCTTTCTGTTTTTGATTTGTTTTGTTGTCACGATGTCTTCTTGTTGGTATTTTTCTTTACTTTTTCTTGTCACGATGTCCTTTTCTGTCTAATTTTAGTGGTGTCTTTGTATTTTTGTTGTTGTCACGATGTCCTTTTGTTGTCAGGTTGTCATCGTTTTGTGATTCTTAGTATGTCCTTTTGTTCAAAAGGTCGGTTTGTTGGTACAATGTCCTTTTATTTCCTTGTACTTTGATGTACTTTTTAATGTACTTTACTATTTTTTGTCCCATATTTCACTCATCTAAACGTCCTTTCGTCGTGCGCGCATCTGGTTGCCCGTAACGGTAATGATGGTGATGATGATGCACCATTGAGTCCGGCAGATCCGCTCTTTTCCAAATGACCTTCGCGAGGTTTGCTCTCTCTGGAGATCATACCCCGGCCCGTTTTGCCTAGCCTTGAGTTCGACAAAGTCACCGCATTCTACCCATCTTGACCACCCGCATTGCAACTAGGAACCTGTTTTCCTCTGTTCCTCACACCAAAATAGCCTTGGTGTGTAGACATCGTGACAAATGGGTGGGGGAGGTTTGGTGGACCACCCGTCATGACGGTGTGGATCCCTGGTTATTTATGTCCTAGATATTGGCCTCGGGTACCGATCTGCTTACACTATACTACTATGAGGCTGTTATATCAGAAATCAACTAGCAACATATTTCCTAATTTTCTGCTGTACCATGCTAATTATCTATGTATCTACATGTGTTTTATATTTCATGAATTTTGTAACCATTAATGAAAGAATATTTAAATTTAAATACAACGTCAGATACCCAATCATTGATCTAGGTAGCAAATGACGGACGTTCTACTGAAAGTTGAACTAGAGTGTACTTGGTAAAAATAAGGAAAATTGTAATACATGTTGATTAAATACAAAAATAAACCTCTGTGTTCTAATAATTCTATCGACTATATAACTAGTTTTGTATGCTAATAAAAATAGAGAATATGACTGTAGAGCTATGCGATGTAGAGAATGTGAGAATGGGAATGTGCTAGAACTTTGTGTTGTCTACAATATTTTCTTTATGGCCATCTTCCTGAGTCTCAGATATGGTATATATATCAGATCTTGTTCCATTTAGAGACTTATTTGAGATCTGCAATATAAAAATAACATACATTTTAACCAAGACATATGTGTTGCTGAAATGAGAAATAACACAAATAATTTCTATCATTGACGATAATACAGGCTTGTTTGATGTTATTAAATACTAAATAGTTATTCTAAATATTTTATGGTTATATGAGACCAATGGGCCACCACCAATTTTTTGTTTCTTGCAAATCTTCGTTCAGTTCGGTTCAAATTTAATTCCTTTATAAAATTAAAAGTCCTGTGCTATTGCCAGTTCTAGTGTAGTGGTAGTGTATAGTGTCTAGTGTAGTGGTAGTGTAGTGCCAGTTCTAGTGTAGTGGTATTGTATAGTGTCTAGTGTAGTGGTAGTGTAGTGGCAGTTCTAGTGTAGTGGTAGTGTATAGTGTCTAGTGTAGTGGTAGTGTATAGTGTCTAGTGTAGTGGTTATAGTAATCATCAGAATGAGAGATAACAAATAACAGTTTGCAGTTTCTAATCATGTGTATTTCTTGTGTACATGTGGAGAGAATTAGTTCAAATGATTTAGGTTAAACTAGATTTCGAAAATAATTTAGATTTAAATAGATTTATACCTCATCTTCATTGTCGCTGAAATCAATCTTTGCTCTCCAGACACTCGGTAGGAGACAACATCTGCTGAGTATGAGTGGTGATATCAGTCTTCTGTCTATTAATTTGTCATCTTTTCTTGCTGCAAATTTCAGGATATGAGAATAATTACTTTAGGATTCAACGATTCTAAATTAAATTGACTAAATTGAATCATTAACATAAATGCTTGCAGTTAATAAGCATACTAGAATAAATCATATGTAACTCACCCAGGATAATGCTGAAGATAAAAGCCACAATAGTAGTCACCAGTGCCCCACCAGGCCCCGCCCATGTGTAGGAAATATCATAAATAGCTGAAACTCCGGATCTGCAAGAGAGAAATAGTTCATGCTGAAGCAGAACAATTTATATATTTTCTTGTCACTAAAAATATTGATTAGTGGCATTTATTTTTTGTGTAATTCTATGTAGGGTCCTATTCTTGCAAACACCTTATACAAACACCTTGCAAACACCTTATACACCTTATACAGCATTCTTGCAAACACATTATGCAAACACCAAGCACAAACAAATGTTATAAATATTTCATCTGAATACATAATGAATGGCACCCTTAGTCTATTTATTAATGCATACATATGGTGAGACTGTGGGTACACATGCACTCCACATGCATTATCCTAATAATCCAACAAAATTCGCAGAAATAAACGTTGTACATGTATTATATTAATGCTTATTCTTCGTTTACCTGTAGTGAGACTGAGGGTCCCATGTGCTGGGATCATATACGGGAAAAGACAAGTTTGAAAGCAGACTGGGATCTGTAATATTGCATCCTGCAGTCGTAGTTGGGTAGTGGTATACGTATGGCTTGTTAATCAGTCCTCCAAATCCAACCCAAGCTGCATATACTACAAAAAGTGTACTAAAATCAGTATTGATCTGTTGATGACACTATTGATTGCTAGGCGAAGTCTTTGGGAAACAGATTCCTGCAGCAAACATTTTCAAACATACTTGAGCAATTTTATATGATCAATACCAAACAAATATTCTAGAGCTGTTTTGAATGCCAGGTCATTTTGTTGGTTCTATGTATAATACCTTGTAATAGTCTACTGGTGTAGTCTAGTAGTTTCCATGAGGCGATATACAGTGGTGACACTGACTACGATGGGTGGCGAGTTGATACAACTGCGCGTTTCCACGGTTAACATGTTTTGAGCTATGTCGTACATAGACCGATTCGCCAGACAGTGACGCCAGTACATCACGCTTGTTGCTTTTCTGAACGAAAGTCAAGGTCGCATATAGTCATGGATTGGGAATAAAGTACTGTTGCTTTTGTTGATCTTTCATTTCTTCTTCTTCTAATTAAGTGCAGACACTTCAAGTTATTTTGAGTGTATAAATGCACTTTTGCTCGGTTTTGGGGTGGGTGCTGTTACAATTTTGAGTTATGAAAGTGTTGTAACTTGATACTAAATTGATTGTAAGTTTAATATTATAATTTATGAATTACAATTACAAATCTCAGTTTCACAACAGAATGATGCTCTTATTATTTATGCTCACCGATATCAATTACATATTCTATATATGGTATTCACCTCACTTACGATAAACTTCAATAAATAAATAATTAAAAAATAAATTGATAGATTAATACCAGCGATCAGCTCGTGCTCTCATGATGCGACAGGCATTATCGCTGTTATAAAGTCAATTCTCAACATCGCCAGTGAAACGTCTGCCGACTTGCCTCCAAACCGTGCCGCCACATGCCTTCCCATAACCGGACACTCATGCTGCCACACTCATATCGCCTCATGGAAACCTATGCTGTATTTCAACTGTTTCCATGGTGGATAATATCAGTAGCTAAAGTGTGTGAGAGCTTTAACTGCATGCAGTCTGTTGTGAGTTATAAAGGATAACTTGACCAAAACCAGAAATATTTTACAGGGTCATTGGAGTGGACTGGGGCATAATGCTTGTGAGTTTATATGATAAGTTATGATTAGTCCACTAATAGAAGAGGCAGAAGAGGGACATCGGGACATCCACTAAGAGAAGAGGGACATCGGGACATCCACTAATAGAAGAGGGACATCCAACAAATGGAGATACCAAGTTCTAAATGTTTAGGAATGAAAACGAGTTTGATAAAGTCGATAAATTAGTAAAAAAAAAATGAAACAAGCTTTCTAAAATGTCATATCTTCAGTTTTAAATTGTGCCCAGAGTGTTACTTGCATTGTTGCATCATTATAATACATAACAATATGTAAAAATGAAAGATGAAGTCAATATACTAACTTACAGCTGCCAACAATAAACCCAATATTAGCACCCTTGTGGTTAATCATGGGCATGAATATACCCATAGTAAACACAGCAAAACTGGCTCCTCCGAAGATGCCAATAAATGCCATTCCCATCTACAACAAAAGAAATTGTGATGTAATAGTGCAACTAGCATGCACATCCAATACTAATATGGATAATGTAAAAACTACTGCTTCTAGTTTCTGATATAACATTAAACTGTGGCCAAAGCCAAGGGGCATCTATAGCCAAGGGGCATCTATAGGGGCACCCATCCATAGCACTCATACTTGCTCTCAGTTTAGGGTTGGAGCACACTCAGGCAAATTTTCAAGTTCAGAGTCTTACATAGGACGTGGCAATCGAACCCGGGTCAGCTGCGTGATGTCCGAGTCCTCATCTAATTGAGCCATCCCTACTCCTTAGAGGTTCAATGTCTAAGTTGCATCCATTGGATAAGTTGATAAAGTATTAGGTAATAAATTAAATAATGAGTATAATAAACTAATAATTAAGTTTCTTGAGTGGTAGATAACTTGACTTCTTGACTGGTAGAAGCTTTTGATCGCTTGATCTGTTTGTTACCCAGCAGAATGGGCAGTAGGAGACCAATTTAATAGAAATGCAGAGTCTGTCAACTTAACAATGTGCTAGAGTGTTGAATTTTAAAAATATTTTGCTTAACGAAAGCAAATTTACAGACCATAGGTGAAGGCTTCCTGATAACAATCTGAGTACTTACAGATATTAAACTTGATCCAAAGTATTTAGCAAACAAGACTAAAACGATAGCCACAGCTCCGAGTACGAGACACATCAACTTAGATATCAAGGTAGCACGGCTTTCACTCAAGTTAGGCTTCCAGGGTCGCACACAGTCAGTCAACAACAACGCTGCCCCAGAGTTCAATGTAGAACTGATAGTGCTGAGAAAAATATATATGTTAAAATTAACAGGCGATTAACTAATGATTCAAATAGTGCACATCCATACTGGACACTGACGCATGTGTAACAAATACATGAAGTCAAAATACATGTACATGTGCAGCAATACATTGGTTCGTTGGTTCGTTGGTGTTCCTCTATACACACTCGCAGAACCTATACATGGTTTGTCTATATAATCTAGACTCTAGTAGGATCAATCAGGTTAATTGCTCAAATGCAATAAGTGTGATTTCGCATTTGGGCCAGAATACGTCCCTGACAGAATCTGAGTATCAACAACTCTAGTGACAGCATTTAACAAAGATTGTAGAATCAGGCAAAGTTTGGTGCATATCGAAATATTGTTGTGCTACCTTGATTAATTGAATTTTTAATGCTAATTTAGTTGCAAGCCAGGCCAGAAAGAGTTTATAATATATACCGACTAATCCAATTTAGAGGATGAGTGTAGGCATTGATAAATTGTATTTTGTGACCTACATTTGGTCTGCTTTCACTTATATCATGTATTTTATAACCTTTGATGCAAATATCATCTAATTGATTCATTTTGAAAGCATGCAAATAACTTTGCAAATCACTTATTTTGTCACAAATTCATAGCTAAAATGAGCACTTGTAGATATTTGATAACTACCAGAGATAATTGTGATTTCTAACAAAGAGCTTATGAGAGCGTTGTTAAATATTTACATCAATAGACCTTCTGTACCCCTCGTGTATTGCTCAGAATACTAAGCAATCATCTGCAAGAGGACATTCCACCAGAGCTAATGGCGTTTTTCTGACAACATTGTTAATTATTTCTTATTAAATATTATTTTTAATTATTTCTTTCTTCTTTTTTTTTATTAGCCAATTGGCACTCCTGACAAGTTAATGTCACAATAAGCAATCAATCTAAGCAGGCACAAAGACACAGACAACTGAATAATGATAATAATAATAATAATGATACAGAGCAAGTAGTTGAGTATGTAAGTCACTAATTAGGGTAGGTGAGGGGGCGGCGGCAGAACACCCACAGTATATCATGAATATTTATATCCTACATTCTTTCAAAACACTTAAACTAGTAAAATGAACTTTATAAAATAAAAGTTACTAGTGGCAGAATGACTATTTAAGCATTGGAATAAAATTGAAAATATAATTAAGTAATGCAATACGGCAAATATTTCATTTGAGCACAATGTAAAATCACAATATCTTACCATATTAGAATAGTAGGCCTACTGTGCATTTCTTAAAATATTGCAGTAGTATAATTATGCAAAATCTTCGATGAAATTTAGAGCTAATATAAACTTGAAAAATATTTGTTCTTATTAAAGTATTTATTACCAAAGATCTTTGTGCATCTTTAGACTGAGCATCATCAGATAGGAGGACTACAATGCAGTGATACGGTGGCGAAACATTGACTTACTAATATGTTATTAATATAAAAATTTATTTATAGATGTTAGTTTGGTCAAGAAGTAATATAAAAAGAAAAACTAGAAGCATACACAAATATGCTGCTAGTCTTCCTTTTTATAACACAAGTTTATGCTTTTGTAGTGTTTCAAATTGAGGCTCTCACCTGCTAAAAGTGAATACTGAAGATTAGGCTTTCTTAAGTGTGAAGATTAGAAAATAGGAAAGGAATGTTAAACGTGAAGACTGGCAATTTTGAAATTGAAGTCCAAATTTTAAATTTGAAAACTGACTTTTTTTAAGATTGTGAAAATTTAATTTTTAAGTGTGAAGATTTGATTTTTAAGCGCGAAAACTTGATTCTTAAATGTGAAGAAAATGAATACAGCATGGTGTGGTGAGAATCTCCAAATTAATCACATCTGATTATATTAATCTGTAGAGTTCCATACCTGAGTGAAGCACTGAATATGGAGGAGAGAACGAGTCCTGGTAGACCAGGCAAATGTCCTAATAGTCTCATGACATACAGGGGGTATAACTACAATAATACCGCATTCAATGTTACAGTTATACCAGACAAGTTTTTATTTTGTCAATACAAGCTATTGAAGCCTATTTAGCTTTGAATATTATGTATAGAAAACCACATCGTATGTAAGGGCAATGAGAGTCATTCCCCTTACATATAAGACAGAATTTTAGCACCTTAACTCTTTAGCTACGATTCAGCGCACAGTGCGCCATTTGCGGTTGCGGTTAACCACCCCCCATTAAATTTCAATAACTTCAGTTAGAATTGTGCTAGACTGCCCATACTCAGTTTCATTGTAAAGCCGAATTCTAAACCTCGACTTTCATTAAAGACAACATGTAGAAATAATGAGTCTAGAGATCAATTTATCGCTTTAGCAAAATTATTTGATTTTTGAAGTTTCCGGTTTTGGGTGTCATCTTACCGGCCCGTACAAAAATCATGATATCTTGAGTTTGAATAGAGTTAGGAAAATAATATTTTTTGCAATGGATAGAGGGAGAATTTAGACACACGAACATATAAAAAATAATTTGAAAACAAGCTGCTTTAGCAGTTCAAATTTAGAACTCGCATAAAATCCGGCTTGTAATTTATAATTATAACGTGTTTGGAGTCAGCGTATGATACGTATGCATTTAAAATTACCTGTTACTCCCAGAAGTCGGAGTGAAGTGCAGATTACATGTATTCTATGCAGATTTCGCCGGGGAATCCAATGGTAAAAAATTAAATCTCTAGGCCTAGTAGTTCTCACACAATTTACTAATTTTGATTTACATATACACTAAAATAACAAACAAATAATAAAATAATAAAATTTTGGAAATCTGCCAAATTATTGCTGCCACTTAGAAGGATTGGGTGCATGATGGGCAACCACACCCAGGTTTACTAAATTCAGTGTTCTGAGAGGATTATATATAATAAGCTTGGTTTCAAATTTCTAGGTGCCAACCTTGACATTCACCGGCTATGAATCTGAAAACACTCGTGTTTTTTTTACTTGCCTGCAAGTTCAGACATAAATATATCACATAATGATAACCGAATGACCGAATAGTCGGGAGTATACAAATGCTAGTGTAGCAGGTATTAGCAGTGCTGTAAATGTCTGAAAATTTAATCGATTTATCATGGCACCCACAACTTTTTAATCGAGAATTAATCTTCAGTTAATCATCGTTAATGACTTGACAAATTAATGATTGAACCATACCTGGTAGAAGATTACATATGGGATTGCGTGCTCTCGCTCAGACTAGATTTAACTCAAACGCAAATATTCAGGCACAAGGAATGTTAATCCCAAGTCTTATCCACATCATTCTGATTTTGCAGAGAAGGTTGAACAACTTTTGCTTACTACAAGGAATTTTATTATTGTTGACTTTAGTGAAATCTCCATTGCACTGGGCTGATTTCTTCAATATCCATTTGCTACAATGCCTCCAGTACTGATGGTATCTCATTACCACCAGTACTGTTATAGAGCCCTGCTTTGATGACTATCGTAGGGACATTACGGTGGGTAACTCTTTTGCTATAACAGCACCCTACACCGACTGCAAGATACCTACTAAATAGCACCAAGTATATCTGTAGCTGGTCCAGAATAACGCTTGTGTTGCTTGCTTCAATTCCAGAGCTAGTGATGCTGAACTAAGGCATTAATGAGGGCTTCAAAGTTGGTGTTGGTACATCAAAGTTTTTACTTCAATGTAAAAAACAAATACGCCATCCGAGCCTTCTCCAGCTCGGATGGCGTATTTGTTTTTTACATGATCTACTAATGTGACTCCTAGTGGAGATGGAAACTTGATCATAATGCCCTGGTCAGACAAGCTTGTTATGTTTGGGTCACAATCTTTGTGACTATTCACACGATGTTTGATGAAGTGAGAGCCAGATCTTGATTGCTGGCAACAAAGTGACTGTCATAGTAGCTGCCATTCACCTTATACTCTAAGAATTCACATTAACTGGTGACTTCACATTGAATTGACATTGATCATGTAGGAGACAGCTTCTGGATTGATAATCGCAGTGTCTGACATCTCCTGCTGTTGACTGAAATATGGGAATGCCCTGGTAATTATAGAAATTTTATTTTGCGACGGTACACTGGTTTGCGGAGAAAGAGTGCTTCTTGCAACAATACACATAACTAGCAGGGACCTCATTCTTCGTGATGCATACACCATGCCATCTGATGACTTCCGTCTGAGCATTGATGCGTCTTCAGCATTGATGCGCAGTCTTCTCTTTTCTAGTGATCTAGCTGGTAGTGGTTGATGCCTCGGTCACTACCAGCATTTCTGTAGAATGAAATGCTGCTAGTGAAAGTGGATAAAAACTTTTGCACTGAAATGCTTTGCTGGTCCACGGCACCAAGTTGATAAATCAGTATTTCTTGCAGCTTAGTCGTGATGCTATCAGTTTAATTGCTCACAACTGAATACTTCAGACAATCTGTAGATGTGGGGATAATCCGACGGGATAGATCCACAAACCATTGGGCTCTTTAGGTGTAGGTAGTGCAATGACTGGTAATACAACATTGTATGATCATTAGGGAGCAGAGAAGGTCAAGCGGTTAACATTGTAGCAAACCAATCATGAGGTCCTGGGATCGATTCCCGCTGCGGTCAACCATTACTTCTCTGTTCTCTATTTCATGCATTCTGATCAGCAGATAAAATATTGGAGGCCAGGTGGGTTTCCATCGACTAGCTTTGCTATTGGATTACCACCTAAAAGAATACAAACAAAGAACTAACGTTTCAGTGCTACATATGATCCAGTTGTAATTTTAGGTTCACCTCTACCTTTGCCTCTTTTGCCTTGTTTGGGTGTGGTATCATGGTTTACTGCACTCAGTGTCTGTTTTAGCAGGATCTTGTGTCAGCACCACTAGTGAAAATTCATCATTGTTTAACTCTTCTAGGTAGATGGCATTAACACATTGGCGAGCTTTTCTCCAGCAGTTATCTATGGGGTGACCAAGTTTCTTGCAAATTTTGCAGCAAGGTTTTCGTTGACTGAGATCTCGCATTGGGTGCAGCATACCGTTGGTGCGTAGCATTATTGCTAAGAACCCTTGGTCCATTGCCACTGTCATGCGCTCTAGGTTTGCCATTATTATGAAATCTCTGGTTTTGGTAGTCGAGGGGTAATATGTTGGCCTGTGATCTCCCTGGATCATTTATTTTTGTGCAGCATCGGCCTGATTTTTACAAGCTCCTTCAGACCGCAGAATACTGCCCTCATGGCTTCGGGGAAGGCAGGCATTTGGTGAGACAAAGGTACACGGAGACACATGTTTATAGGTAACTATGGCGAGCAGGAAACCATGCTCCTGTAAATACACAGAAATCAACTTTGGCAAACCAAAAATGGCTAGATTTCATCAGATGGTACAATAATACCTATCAGTATTTCCTCTATCACAGTGATTGGAATTGTATTTTACTTGCAGTTAGGTAGTGAGACAATATGGACTAAGGGTACACTGAATGCAAATCTGGAACAGTGAGACAGTTCTCAAACATTGGACACTTGTCCTACTGTTCCCAAATTTGGAACATCGAGATATTGTCTCACTGTTAAAATATGCTTGTCTCATTGTACCCTTGACCTTTTTATAGAACATGTATGACAGCGACCTCAAATCCGATAAGCAATGAGTTACCGATTAGCGTCCAGTGCTCAAGTGCTCGCTCAAGTGAAATTAAAAGGGAAACTAGCCAATACCAAAGAACAGAAAATTAGGTATCGAGTCTACTCTATTTGAGAGAGATGAAACCCCAACTGATGAGGATGGGATACCTTTAAGAGAGTTCCAGAAGCTCCTTGGAGATGAAACGGACGACGAATATGTTGATTCCAGATCTGATGATGAAGATATTCGCATACTGGATGTTACAGAGCCAATTGCAAATGTAGATGAAGGTGATTTTATTGTCACCCGCATTCCTGCTGGTCAAGTAATGGTTCACTTTGTCGGAAAAGTAACCGAGATTAGGACTGATGGATCGCATGTTGTTAACTGC
>JAOQGN010162040.1:0-11242 GCA_027564295.1 Himantozoum antarcticum | reverse complement strand
CATTTTTTCACATTTCTCTCTCTCTCTCTGTCACAAGAAGCCTTTTCTATATGGTATTTGAGCGATCTGATAGTGATACTACTTACTGACTTTCATTAATAGGGTTAATGTTGTCAATTTAGCGCAGATTATATTACATGGATATTGCTTTCACAAAAGGTACTGTAACAGTATATTACTCCTCAAAATATATTAGGAAGTACGAGTGTTGCTTGAACTCTGATGCACATTAGAGTTATTTACTTTACGATATTGCCATAAATGCCACTGATTCACAGCCATTTATCTCGAATTCTGAAAACTAAGCAATCATGCTTGAAAGCTGAAATCAGCGAGTGTCTAGGCATAACTTGGCAGAGGCCGAAGTGCAGTGCTGGCCAGTGCCCAAGTGCAGCCAACAGATGTTGCGATTTACGCTTGACAAAGAAAAGCAAGCAGCAAATGAGAGTTGTGTTCCCACACTGTATAACTATGTTGGGGAACACAACTAACAGATAAAGATGCCAAATGGTTGATGCCCCATTTATGGTAATATAATTTAAAACATTTTTTGCATACTAGTCTGACAATAGAAATATGGCTAGTAATAGATACTGCATTGGAAGTAACATACTATTAATGGAAATAGACAATGTATATGTAGTAAAAAATATTATGACATAATGCAGCTGTCAACATAACATCAAAAGAAGCAGCTTGTTCAACGCTGTCATTCCTACTGGAATTGGAAAAACAAGGAGTACCGCCCACACAGTAATTGTGAAATATATTAAACTGAACATGAAAGGTTATTGAATAGTTGGAGTTGATAGCGATGAGGGAGTCACCATGTACAGACAGTTTCACATGCAATTTCACAGACAGTATACATGTAAGTGTGTCAAGTTATAAATAGATCACTCTACCTTGGCAAGGTAGGACAAGCTATTTGCTGGAAAGCGGAATGGAGACATCTTTATGCTAGCAACTCCGTACAAAGAGCATGCTGTAAGAAAATGGTATAGAAATGAGACGCAGATGGTATACTGTATTATGAGCATGAGCCATCACAATCCAGCAGAGGAAATTAAATTGCTAATACCAAACGCATCAGCACACTTGGGATGCAACAATGTTGACATCTTTAAGATGAATGTTCTTCAGATTTAATCACTTCATGTAGGCCTACTTAGAGAATAATGGCAACTTTGAATTTAATGATATATAATCGAGGCATTCCCAACAGTCTAAAACTAGAGTAACATGTAACCTGTGGAGTGGTCTTCTCTTGGTATAGTGTGTTCTTCCCGAACCTCAAACGTCAAACCTCAATTTTAGACCAATGACTATTCCTAACTGCATACTAAACTTTGTATTTCAGTATTTTTGTCATTTGATTAAATTGCAGTTCAGAATAATTTACAGCTACATGTAATATTAGTTACAGCTACATGTAATATTAGTTACAATTAGTATGTATTTCGAGAAATACATACTGGAAAAGTTGTATGAAAACTAAAATCTGAGCAAGATGCCACCGTTTACTGGAGGAGGGGGTGAAATCTTGAAATCTGATGACTTCAAAATAAAGCTCTAGTAAGGCCCAGCTTCTGTAAGCTTACGGACAATGCTATGAGTTATATTGTGTGCTGAGGAGAGATGGGGATAGGCGTAGAGTTAAACCAATGTACATGTAGGCTAAGGCGTAGAGTTAAACCAATGTACATGTAGGCCTACTTGCTTGGCTCATATTCATATTTCACAAATAGAATGTTTTTATACAAGATGAACTTGCATCACTTAATTCTAATCATCAAAGTAATTTTCTGTTTAAAAGTCGCTTTTCATCGAACAGTTTTTGAATCAATCAGTAATGGCTCCCTCAACAGCTAATTCAGAAAAGCTTTTTTAACTTCAAGGAACAAATTTATGTAAGAGCTGATTAGCATTTTCCAAGTTTCCTTTTGTGCCATGAAATGATTCTCTCGCTCCCACCATGCTCACCGGTGACTATTTCAATGTGTCCCTTGCCAATGAAGAACCATCGATAGACTAATTAGGCAGTTATTTATTTAATTTATCTTTAGTTCCTCAGCATATTGATTTTCTTGAGTAAATGCAGTGAGAACACTCTGTATGTAAATTATGTTGCTGCATTTAATGAGCCTTACAATTAATTGGTATGGAAACCTAGATATAATTATACACTATTAAATTACAATAATTTCCATAATACCAGGAAGCATCATGTGTTACATTTCACGTACAATCAATATGTGTTACCCTAATCCAATATTCACCATCCTGCAATTTGTGGACGGCAAATGTAAATCCTGACAAAATTATGCGAGGCTATTATAGGATTTCTGTCAAATGCACAATCGTATTTTAACACTCAGCATACAAGCATGTTGGCTGTTATTCAATAATTAGAAAATAATGTGAGTCGCAGCAGCCAAAGCAAATTGTTTTTGTTCTATATTGAAAATTTGCTGCCAACGATAACTATTATCAGTATCAGTGGAAGTGTTAAATATAATGGGATTGATTGACAAAATACACATAAAGAGGTGTGTATACATCCAGTGTGTGTCATTGCTCTTCATACTTAGTCAATTGTCATTACACATCAAATATTGCTAGTTCCTCATTACTCATCAGTCGTTCCTCCAAGATGTTGCTGGCATTACCAGTAGCAAAGAAATTTAGACTGACCTCTCGTTATACTTTAGATTTGGAGAGACTGTTGCTGGGTGTGGGAGTAGGACTAGGATCTCTTGCATTCTTCTGTGCTATTGCCCTTATCATTGTCTGCTGTAGCGGGTAAGTTATTGTTGATTGTTATAGTCTTCACGGGTGGACTTAGACAATCACTCTGTCAACACATCCAATGCTAAAAATCAGACTTGCTGACATTTTTATCATTTCATTGGCAACTGTTACCCATGAACTCCATTGGTTTCTGTTAGGTGAAATATTGGCATTTTTCAGCTTATTTAGCTTAATTCTAAGATTGTAGTTAGGGTTTGGGGCGCGAACACACTTTTCATGGAGAAGACAACTTCTCCACCCACGCCTACACTTTTTCTAAATCACCATGTCAAAAATCTCCGTTACTCCACTTTCAGTACCTCATTTGTTTGTTGTTAAATACCAAACTACTATGGAAACATGGCCTGTATGTATTAAGGCTGCAGTAGATGCATGGCCTGTATGTATTAGGTCTGCAGTCGATACATGATCTGTATGTATTAGGGCTGCATTAGATACATGACCTGCATGTAACTAATGCATGTAGGGTTTTAGTGCTATTGCTAGTGCTATATTGTATTACCACTTAAAAGAATATGTCTGGCAAGCACAATATTATTATTATTATTACAACAATTAAAATTTTTAACACAGATCCAATAGAGATTTAATTATTAATCTTCAACATTATTTCGCATACATGTATGAAAATTGCAAAGCAATTACAAAATGTGGTTATGAAGCATCAATTACAAGGTAATCTGCCTATAACATATTATGTATAGAGTACAGACTATCATTTAGGTGCCCCAGGGAGTTGGGAGGGGATTGTCCCATCCCAACTCCCTGGTTACACAAACTATAGTTCCATAGGCCTATATAGCTTGCCGTAATATTTTTATGATAAATATGATTTCTGTGTGCCAAATTATGAAAAATCATCTTTATGAGCTAATTCACAATCCTCAGTTGGTAAATTTTACATGGAATCAATTTCAGAATGGCTTTGATTAGATCATATTGATTGGCTTGATTGTTTGCAGTGTTTGAGTGAGGTATTCTCACCACTCAGTGGGTGACATCATCCACCAATCGAGACCTGTAATTCAGTACTTTTTATCAAAGATGAAGACGGCAATGCCAATGGCTATAGCTATAATATAGACCATAACGCATAACATGATAATATAGTGTAGAACAATAATAGGTTATTGTTATCCGGCTTTATGAATACTTGGTACTTTCATACATACTATGGAAGTACCAGTATTCACATTGCTGTACGTTGCCAATTGATTATGTAATTGGCAATCGCCAATTGCATGATCAAGTAATTTGTTTATCAGTTTTATTTTGTTGTTTTTTATTTTTATTTTTTTATATTTTTATTTTGGTTTTTTGTTTTTATTTTAGTTTTTTTTGTTTTATTAGTAATGATTTGCAATTGCATAATCAAGTAATTTTAATTTTTATAGTAATCTGCATTTGATTATCCCGAACAAAATGCAACAGGGTGCTGCATTTTGTATGTTATAAATTATATATTATATTGTATATTATAAATTATAATATTTACAGCGGTAGATATCTATATATTTGTAGAATTCTATCTCGCTGCTGTAGATATTATAATATCTTGTCCACCTGGCTATGCATCACAGCATCGGTGGCTAGGTGAATATCGGAGATGCAATTTGGGCCGATATGGACATTTTATAAAACTTGATAATTTGCCACGAAAACAATGTACAATCATGTATTTCTATGACTGAGTACCTGTTTTTATAAATTAGCATGTCACATTATAATTCAGACTGAGGCAATGAGGGAAACTGACCCAATGATGGAATATTTCGTCTATGCTGCAGCATGTCCGTGATGTGAGCAGCGAAATTATGCTAGTACTTAGCTGAATAGTTAGGCAATTACGATATATAACATTTTGTGATGCAATGCTAAATATAGCATGGTTGGTAGTAAGCTTGTGCCGTAGCAAAGCGAGAACTAGAATTACTAGTATGCAATATTGTGATAGTTTTACTACCCTCTCCTCAAGCCTCAGGTAGAGGCCTGAGGCTGACACTAACATTGGATTCATGTAATGATATTCAGGTGTACTCCTGGCTCCTACTAGCAATGGACATTACACTATATACATGTATGTGCAGGGTGACCTTGTTCTGACTGTAATGTAAATGAGGGACCATCCTTCCAGTCTCTTGCTGTTTTTAAGGCAACCTCTAGCTGGATCCGGCTGGGTCCGGATCCGACCTCTACCCGGATCTGGCTAGGGGCTGCTTTCTCATTACTATACAAGTACCTTCGTGCAAGGCACTTTCATTAACTTCTCCTCTGTAGGCCTTATAGAGTGGTCGCTCTCCAGTATAAAGAATAATATTATAATTATGTATTAACCGTCATTAACCTTGCCTATGCCTTGTACTTTATAAATGTTGTATCATGTATTGCGTTGACATCTCACTGTGACCACTCTCTCTTGCCCCAGACAGAGTCGCCCAGCCCTCTTCCCCCCCCCCCCTTCCAATAACCACAGATCATTTCCCTCGGCTGCATGCCGGCTGGAGCTCAGGATAGCACCTAATAATGAGAGTTCTAGCTGGTCTCCTCTCATACAAGTTTCCAGGGCTCCTGTGACAGTTCCGTCCACTCTACGGTAGTGGGAGCTAACTGTTATAATATGCATATTAAGAATCGTTCTTCAATACACATCTAAAATATTGGGGCCTCAAATTTACTTTATCATTGAAATAGCAATTATAAAATAAAATATTTCAATTAACCAATAAATTAAAAAGTTACATGAAATGCGGAAAGAAATTTGGTCGGCCTCTGCGTTTTGTTGGATGATGATTAAAGTTAATGGAAAATGTATTTCCAATGTACGTTGTAGATTGTCCACAACATAATTATGATCTCGCAATTCAGCAATGCATTCTAAGTAGAGATGTACCAATACACTAATCACAATGCGGCTTAAAATCTGCCCTGTATAAGTTAATCCAATTTCTTCCAATCTGATATTTTTTCATATTGGTTAGAGAAAATAGATCAATTCAAGTTTTTAATGCAAATCTCATGTTGAAGATGTTCGGACATTTTATATGAACTTTTTCTAACTGATTTTATGAAATTGTGATAGAGAAAATGACGTCAAAATAAAATTTAATGTACAATTATATACATCTTCAGAATACAATCCACAAATAAATAATGTTGCGGTGTTTAGGTGTGGCAGCAGCGGTGTATTGGTTTAAAACACCACATTAGGCTAATTGGCGTGTCTCTAATTATAACCAGGTATATTGCAGTGGGCTGTTATCCATTTTAGAGATCGTTCTAAAGATACCGACTCCAATTATTCACCAGCTGTACAGAAAGTTAGTGCTCAGTACTATGACAATGATGTTACTATAGATAATTGGGTTCCCTCATTACCAAGACCCAAGATAAAGGCAGGAGTATTTGATAATGTCATAGAGATGGAAGAGAAAAAAACTAGTGCAGATGAAGAGCGGGTAAGGGTTTAGTCATTAGTGTCATACTGTGTTTATACGAATGAAGGGTGAAGTGTACGAACTACGAAAGTGAGAATTTATTGAGCTACAGACCCGGAAAGATATTCAGTTAAGTGCAGAATTGTAGTTTGTTTTAGGTTAGCGTAGTTCTAAATTGTGATTGGGTTTTGCAGCTTGTAGCGCAACTTCTCGTTATGAGGCTCCGGCTATGTCCTCTGGCATTGGGAGCAGTCGGAACGTGTTCCCCTACTTAGCCCATCAGCAGTTCTATGCTTTGATTTGGCCCGGTGCTCCAAGTTGTACTGAAACTCGGATAGAATCTGTAGCCAACGAAGTACCTGATGTGACGGTTTCCTCCATTTACATTGCATTGCAACATATATCTGGTCAGTACGGAGTTTGAACTCTGGTCCATGGATGTCTGGCCTGAAGTGTGTAACTGCCCCACAACCACTAACAATTGCCTTCCGGTATCACAGTAGTTGCATTCTGACAGTAAGAGTCTTACTGTTACATGTAGTATGCAACCTGCTATCTTTACCACCTACCACTTGAGATAGCACAGTGCCAAGTCCTTCTGCACTGGCATCTGTGTCCAGCTGTACAGCAACTATGGAGTGGGATATCACCTCTATATACTCCCACAAACATACCTTGGCGGGGACCTTGGCATATTTACTTTGATATTGGCAAAGAATTTGCTGTCAACAATAATTAACCTGAGCCTTGGCTTGAGAGCAATTTGATTGGGTGGAATGCGTATAATCAGAGTTTGCGTTTGTGACGAACTGTTTGCAAGTGGATTCCGAAACTGTTACAATTTTCATTGTAGGCATTTTAACATGTAGTCATATGCAAATTTTCTGTCATTTAGGGCGAACAAAGACACGGTGCAGAAAACCCGGCTTTTATTCCAGAGGCAGATTATGAAGGGGATGGAAGAAATGGCCGACTTGTGGCTAATGGCAAAAAAGGTGCAGCAGCAGACTATGTGTACTTCTAATTCCTTCGCAATATTCCTTATTGGTTGAACGGTACCTGAATGAACAATGTTGAATTCTGTGAATAATGAAACCAAGAATTGATACGAGTGTATATATAAACAATAATCTCTCAGACCCGTGAAGGTGCTAACGAGAAGTAAATCAGCTATTCAGATATTTGTGCCATATTGATATTTGATCTTGCATACTGGGCCTCAAAATAATATAATTTTTACTTCAAGTGAGTGCTCTGCAAGCTCTAGCCTGATTTTCAAGTATTCGGTACCCAGGCTCCCATAGTGCGAATAGAACCAACTAGTGGTAACGGTAGTCACTTGTTGAAGACCTGACTCCAACCACTGTTCCAAACCAACCATTTTCAAAAATTGCTACGCACTAACACCCATCTTTATTTAATAGTTCGAGAGTAAAAGAAAGTGGATGAAACAGGTCATCAGATCGAAATATGAATTACTTTAGCATCATATATGTTAATGATGACTGCTCAAAGTAGGGAAATGCCTCGATACACTGTAACTGTCAGATAGTCCGACCAGCCTGCTCTCGTATCACTTGCAGTTGGCTGCCCATGTTCAGATTGCCACTTGCTTCTATAATGGCAAGTATCCATATGACATGACATATAATTATAGTATAAACATCCTTAATATATTTTATCATCTTATATATTGTTCAATATTAATATTGCTACTATCCTACCAAAGGCAATAAATAAACCATAAAAACACAGACCAAAATATGTGTAAACTCTGATATTATTATCATTATAATGCATACTTAATTGATACAGAAAAATAGTTTACATTGAAATAACAAACAGCACAACATGAAGATTGTGGACAATGTTATGGCTTGCGCAATAAAAATATATGTTTTACCAGGTCTCAATAATATGTGTAACCAACGCTGCAATATATTCGGAATGTTGTCGACTCGGTTGTGACCAAGTAAAGACGTAATTAGAAAGAGAAAGTGCATACCAACAACATTGACAAAGGGAGGGGAGAGAGAAGAGTACATCTCTAACAAAACAATAACCTCTCTCAGCTCGCGCTATCAAACTATCAATATTGTAAAACTTGCAAAACATTCTACTGATATGAAAGTGCCTTTCGGCATTGCTAAATAACTATAGTAATGTCACAAAAAGAATATGTAGCTATACTGTAATAGTATCAATGTATGTCCACCAGTCAAGTACCTAATATATATATATTGCGTCAGGCTTCCATTACCGTACATACGGTTGGATATGATTAAATTTCTGCAGAAAATTTAATTTGACAAGAGTAATCGATCTGTCAGCCAATTCAGGCAAGTATTTCGCAGGACGTGTAGAGTGTAGATTCTAGTCCGGTAGAAGTGAGCAGGTTAAAATGACATGACATACGGTCCGAGAGACTGCACCGTCTGCTTATAGAAGCTAGAGCTTGTGCCAACCAGATAGACTCGCTTGGAGTCCAAAGATACTCTATAATACATATAATACAGCAGGTAAGAATTACACAGTGAGATAACATTATATGCATCCTATAGTATGTTTCCATATACTATGCAAATACCTGACTGGAAGGAATTATTAGCGACCTTAATTTTGGAGAATCCTCAGCACAAAACTGAATTAGCAGACTTATTTTCCGCGAAAATTAAAATCACAAAACGGGTGGTTTTCTACATATAATGTTCAAATTTTACTACTAAAATTCTTAAAATTTTTGAAGGAATAAATAATTATTAGTGGAATAAATCTTGGGCAAACTTCCATTAGCAAAATTAATTCCAACCAATAATTTCTTCCAGCAGGGTAAGTCGAGCCAATAACAATTACGGGAAGAAAATAAGAAATTGTGCCTCCATTTTTAGATTTTTCGCGTTCAGTGTACTCATCCTGGCAAAATACTTTGCTGGTCTTGTTGTGTGGTGAACCCGTTGTATGCAGAATATAGTCTAAGACTATAATTGCTATTTCCTCGGGCCAGGTTTTAATGGAGAAATTTGTTATGGAATAGCTTAGGTGCCACTAATTTGTCAGTCATATTGTGTTGAGTATAAGATAAGTGCCTTAATTACATATGCATTTGTATTTGCATCTAGACGAGAGCTACTTATTTATTGATTAAATGATGTACAGTAATAATAATAATATATAGAAGAATAATTGCAATTAGCACCTTACTGCACTTACACACAGCCTTCCTAAAATGAAAAGACAACTTCCGAGATGACAAAATCTGATATAAAAGTGTTTGATAATAAGCTCTACTATCATAGCAAATACCTCTGTGCGATATCACACGTTTGAGATACAGATATCAATATTGGTGATGCGATATTTTCGATACCAACGTCACTTTATAAATAATTTTACAGGCTTTATTACAGTAACTTTGGTCGGCAAAAGTGCAAATGGCAAATTTGAAACAATAAGTAGTTATTACATAATAAGTAGTTATTACATAATAAGTAGTTATTACATAATAAGTAGTTATTACATAATTATTTTGTTTAATGCCTTTGTTTTACAGCATCTAAACTCATGTCTCTATTGTTTGACCTCAGCACGATATCGATGTTTTGTGATATCGATATTTTATCAATATTTGATATCTCGATTATTTCGATACGATACATATTTTTAATCAGCAAAGTCTTCTTTTGAAGAGTTACCAGTTCATACAATAAATTAATTTAAACCAAAAATCTGTCTCTATTTACAACAAAATATTGTGCTAGGACCATTCTCCATCATCAGAACTAGTAGCTGAGATCTGAATGGATACAAACGCAGTAAAAGTAGAGCTAGGTGCGCCTAGTCAGGTGTAGTATTGGCGATTTCTGTCTAGGCTTAGTTTTAAGATTGAGATGGGGATGCCAATGAACTTTTTATGGGAAAGACAACTTCTCCGTCTACAATTTTTTTCCAGATCGCCGGCTATCTCAAAAATCTCCATTACTGCACTTGCCGCCAGGACTGACAACTTCTAAATTACATCTTTTTTCTAGTTTTCTGGATGTACTCAAAAGCCGCCGCCAGGACTGGTGGCTTTTGAGTGCATCCAGAAAACTAGAAAAAATATTTAACTTAGATGTTGTCTTCTCCATAAAAAGTGTTTGCGTCCCAACTCAAACGTTCCACCTTGGAACTAAGCCTAGACACAGAAATCATTAATACTCCAGATATCAGAAAAAGAAAAGCAGAGCAGACAGCTGCATGAATGGATAGCTTACGTGGTGACTCCATTGTACATCCCAAATGGACTAAATCCTTCCATATACATCATGCCAAAGCAGGAGTAGAGGCGCTTGAGTGAGCTATAATCATCGGCTTTGCTCTGGCTATACACTACTACAACATTTTTTCTGCATAAATAAAATATAATAGCAATATTATTATCACTAGCTAGAAGACCACGATCTCCATCAACAGACAATATTATATACACTATAGTTACCATGATTACATAAACGTCACTAGGTTTTAATTTTAAGATTTGCAATGTACAATTTAGATTGGTTGAAGTGCGACTGTTCATATTAACATTAGCATTTTCTGGTATATTTGAGCTAGCCTGAGCAGGCTCTCGGTGTGGCAAGGGGAGGGAGAGAGAGCCTGGGGTGATCCGATTTTTGGAGGCAGACAACTTTGGCTCTTAGGACGAGATATGCAACATATCTCGTCGTAACCTGATATTATAAAGCCTGCATTGTTCGTAAAAGTAGCAATTGCCAAGGCGTCGTAGTTCATACGCAGGCTAAATATTTAGCTCTGATGTACTATACTTTGGGTTAATTTTTTACACATATTATGTGATGTTTTTGCCAATAAAACAGACAAAAGTGTTATAAATATCAGATATTTTTTATTGAAAACAAAAGTCTAATTTATATGAGCTAGTTTATATATCATTCTGTATAACAGAATGATTGCAGTTTTAGCTTATATTCATATCCGTGTAACTCAAAGATCATTCC
>JAOQGN010162039.1:0-17965 GCA_027564295.1 Himantozoum antarcticum | reverse complement strand
GTGTATTGTGCAAATGAGAACATATGTATACATGTGTAAACATATGTTTCTATGTAAAATACATATGTTTACACATGTTTGCACGTGTATACATGTGTACACATATGTATCCACATGTATAAACATGAGTATACATATGTTGAAAAACTTCAAACATATGTATCAAACTGTTTGTACAGATGCCTAAACTATGACGTTACCGTAATTTTTAAATACGATAATTAGAAATAATAACTGAGAATTATATGCATGGCCAGTTGAAGTGTGCCAATGTCTCACTGTATGTAGTGTGGCCTGCTACATAGCTACATTCAGTCTGACAGCCTCTGTGGCTATTTATAGGCTGCAGTTATTTAGTACACAATAATGGGTATATCATTGTTGTAAGGAGTTGCTGAAAATCATACACTGTTCAGGGAATACCCCAAAAACCATGTTTGTTTATGAAAATTTATGCTGCAATATGCAACACAATATAGGTGTGTATTGTATTCCGTGGAGGCGTGTTATTAACATTATTTTGTTTGACCTCTTGCATCCCGTTTCACAAACCCTAAAAATAAAGGTACTAGAGCTCAAAAATTTCAATTCCAGATTTGTCGCAATAGCAATTTAATTCAATTTCAATGACTTTATGCTGCATTGAATGTACTGCATTGTATTGGATTATACAAGGTGTATTGAGAACTGTACTGTGTTGTGGAAGTCCCGTAGCAGCATAATAATAATAATAATAACAGTAACAGTAAACAAGTAACAGTAAACAAGTAACAGTAAACAAGTAACAGTAGACAAGTAACAGTAGACAAGTAACAGTAAACAAGTAACAGTAAACAATTAACAGTAGACAAGTAACAGTAGACAAGTAACAGTAGACAAGTAACAGTAGACAAGTAACAGTAATAATAATATTAAGTTACCATCATCTCCATATGATGCCGAAGTCATGAGGCACCCTGGCCGTGACCATATTATTCCAGACGTTGTTTTACTATTGTGTACACTGACTCCAAACCTGTAGCTCTCTGCACTGTAGTTCAAAGATAGCGTATATTGAGTCCGATTTTTGAAGTCAGGCATTTCCAGCCAATATAGCTCTTTCTATAACAAAATTATAAAAATATGATAATTAAAAGAAGTGATAAACATGATAAGCATGATGGACAAAACAAAATAAGCATGATGGAAATTTTTTTATGGAAACTGGAATTGAAATAAGCCCCTAGTCCATTGCAATATATTGTCCAAAGTGGCCAGAGAACTGATCATGTACAATTGCGATCAATTTCACAATTTGTTTGCTACATTAACTTAGTAGAAATTAGTGACATTGAACCCGGGCCCTTTGTGTCACAGTGCCTAGCTGAGTGGCAGGCAAATGCATATACTACACCAGCTTGGCAACCTTATAACGTCTGGCTGGTGTACTTCAACACTCACCATTCCACTCAAAGTAGAGTTGTGCGATATGATGAATTTGAGATATCAATACGATATCAATAAATATTGCAAGCTTTATTATAGTAAGTTTGCTCGACGAAGGTGCAAAATGGCTATTTGGAACATTTGATAATGACATATTTCATTTGATGTCATTATTTTAAAGTATTCCACCATTCCACTGTACACATTCCACTGTACACATTCCACTGTACACATTCCACTGTACACATTCCACTGTACACATTCCACTGTACACAAGGTACTGTACACATTCCACTGTACACATTCCACTGTACACATTCCACTGTACACATTCCATTGTACACATTCCACTGTACACATTCCCATAGTGGTTAACGTATACACTTGCTAATATTCTGGTTAACCAGGGAACTTTTATTACAGAAAGAGAGGGCAACTTCCATCAAAATTAGAATTTAGGGTTTTTAGATTTGAATTCGAATTCAAAATTTGAATTCAATTACAACCTGACCTAATATTATAGTATAATGAGGGTTGAATGATTTGGTTTGGGTTCTACTCTGATTGTTGCCACATGAACTAGTCAACATGAACTAGTCAACATGAACATGCTCATTTGCCAAAGAGAGGACAGCTTGAGAGAATCATGGGATCAGGCACATGTCTGTTTTCAGCAGCCTACAGCTTCAGATGAGCATTAAACACCTATTACCCTACTACAGAGCATTTTCAGTGTCACTGTTTTCTGTCTCAAATGCACCTTTGTTATCAAATAAAGCTTTAGTTTAATTGATTTACTATGCAGGGATACCGTATACATGTGGCATTGTCATACAGTCATAGAGGTGGCACCTAGTAGGGGTTATCATGAATATATACAGGGGTGCGATTTGGTAGGCATTGCCATACCTGGTAGGCATTGCCATACAGTCATAGAAGAGATACCTGACAAGTTTTGCCAATAACTGTGCACCAGAACAGTGTGTAGATTGGTTCCGATATATTTCTTTTGTGAACATCATCTGACAGTGATTTCCAGTCTATCGCCACTACTTGTTTATTTCCATTTTTTTCTTGCACCCTGATATGACATTTCTCTATAACTAGATAACATTCAATTGAAAAGTTATAATTATGGAAAATTACATTTGCCATAGTTAATTACTAAGTGTAAATATTTTATCACTATTCCGATTTCATAACGTTTCATTGGAGTACTAATCTTTATACAGCAGATGAATAACAACTTTTTAACCAAATATAATTAATGCCAGCAAGGAGCAGGAAATAGAAATGCTGTATAATTCCACAGGTAGTATATATCATATCATGGAACTAAATACTGTAACGCAATCAAATCCATAAAATTTAGATGTACAACCAGACTGCTGAATGTATTCCTGGACATCTGGTTATTTCTTGATATGCCTACCGGTGGTATATGGTAGTTCTCAGACAGATGGTTTGATTAGCGTTTTAGCTTAGCAGGAGTGTCAATCCGTTCATGCCAAAAATGAGAAATATTATGTAGTCAAGTGCCTCTTGTACCTTTCCTTTGACAAAAAGGCTTGAAATTTTGACTACGGATATATGAGAATCAATTTGAAAAAATATATAACATGCAAAGAGTACAGAGTGAGAGTGTGATATAAATATGACATCACACTGTACACATATAAGTATGCAGATTGGTATTAGAAGTGCTCCGATACACAATTTTAGCGATATGATATGATTAAGTTTATCACCAAACATTCACGATACGATAACATATCACAATAATAATATTCTAATGCCAAAAATGAGTGAATTTAGTGCCAATTGTAGTGAAATTTGTTATTTTAACGTTGAAAAATTGAAATTGAGCTATATTTTAGGTTGAATAAATTTATCGCCACATTACGATATTGAAAAATCGGGCGGCACAATAACAATCGCCAGCAATTTATCGTTTATCACGATAATTATCGCGTATTGTAGCACCACTAATTTGTATGGGGTGATGTAATTATGACATCACACCCAATTCTTCAGCTCCAAAAATCTATACTGTTATGGATGTACAAAAGACAACCTGCTCTCTTTCTTGACCCCTCGCTTGTCAATGCTAAGCCAAATCTAGAGTCTCTGAAAAGCTGGCACCAGTATAAAAGCCTCATCACATTCTAGAAGAGGACAGATAACTCTCCTGAGTATCCTGAACCTGTTCTCTGCCTATACTGATGTGGACAGACAACTTCTATTATGAACATCAGCCTCTCCACAAGCCGCTCCAGTATTGACAATACTATGAACAACTCTACCCGCATTGCAATGAACTCTCATCATACATAATTACCGTATGTTGCAATGCTTCCATAGCTGTCACATTCGCTGACAATAATGCTCAACTAGCTTCAGGCTATTTGCTCTAGCTCTAGGCTATTACTACCAATTAATTCTAAGCTGGTGAATGTAGACCTTGAGTACCAATCTTATAATGGGCTAGTAAACTTGTTATAGTTAAGCCCTGCCAGAGAAGTCTTGTTCCTTACCTTGCCATTATTACTACAATATCACAAGAGAGCTACAAACATTATTTTGGCGAATGCCCTTTGGTGAATGGCAGCCGGAGCTGCCATTAGCTTTCGTGAATGGCCGCCACATCAGACTTAGAGCAGCCAGAGAAGTCCATATCAATACTTTATATACATTTTCCACATATTATTACAAGCGTGCATCTTCAATGTTTGTTTCAATCATATGAAGATAACATCTCAAGTTAAGTTAAAAATGAATAGGTGTACACCAACCTGGAACTCGTTGTTTACTGGGTATAGTTATTGATGTGAAGTTGTTGCTACGCCCCACAATATTAACAGCATAAATAGAAACCTCAGTCTCCTCATCAGGTACACATAGGAGAATTTGCCTGACATCAGCTGATTGAGTCTCGTCGCTTTCAACTCCATTTACGTATGCGATATATTTGGTAATGTGCCCATTGCCACCATTGTGAACACCAACACCCTGCAATTATAAGATACAGTAATTATTTTAAGAAATTCTGAGATTTTAAACGACGTTGGGTTAATAATTATTTGGTGTTGCGTAATTTTAACTGCTCAGGGTATGCCTGCTGATCACCAATTAAGCTAATGACTGACTACAGCTAAACAAAGCGGTATCCATTTTTCTATTGAGCCATACTTGAAATGTCACGTAATTCACAAATTTCAATATTGAGTTCACCAAGTGGGATAATACATGTAGATAGGTAGCAGTGCTGTGTCGGAACAGGTTTTGTTCGGAACGGAACACAATAATGTTCCACAGAACGAAACACTTTCGGAACACTCGCACTTTTAGATAATTATTTAGATCATCATGATGATATTGAGGTAAATGATGGCAACTAGTTCATGGAAAAGTAATGCACATGGCAGATGAAGCAAATTTTTGCTTTTGTTGCATAATCATATTTATTATTTAACATGACACAAATTTTTATAATCGCTAAAGAAATAATAATTTTTATAAAATATTGACTACACTGTTCTATGGGTATGGCCAACATGTTTCTTGTTTCTCAGAACAACCAAAGTTCCGAGGAACACGGGACGTTCCTAGTTCCGGTACAGCACTAGTAGGTATGGTGGGCAAAGTTTAAAGAAAAAGAGAAGACAACTATGAATAATATATTATGAAACAATATGATATGGCACTAGTATTATAATTTGATATTATGAGTAAAAGTTATCATTGTTCTTCCTTTCCCACCCAACCAATCTGGTAGGAGTGAGGCAGGTGTGTGGGGTGGTGGAGGCGTGTGGCATGGTTATATATTCATGTGGCACTAGCGTGGCGCTAGCGTGGCGCTAGCGTGGCGCTAGCGTGGCGCTAGCGTGGCGCTAGCGTGGCGCTAGCGTGGCGTTAGCGTGGCGTTAGCGTGGCACTAATGCCACAAATTATTTAGCTGATAGTAGTAGTGGTGGTTGTGGTGGTTGGTGGTGGTGGTGGTGTTAGTAGTAGTAGGTAAAGCTTCTGTCATTTCCGAATTCCGACAAAGCATTAGGACGGCATCATTCATTAATCAGTGAGCTGAGATGATATTATTTTGTGGTAGCCTGGACATTTAACTTTCTTGGATGGTCCTTTCACTGATCAAGGACTTCTCTCTCCCGTGTCTCCCTGGATCTGAGGAAAGGCGAGGACAGTACAGGTGAGTGAGATGATGGGGGCAGGGGCTGCCATGAGAGATAGATGTGGAGATGCATGGATATCCTGACAGGACAAAAGTAATTGTTGTCTGTAAATGGTACATAGATGTAGACTCAAACAGGAGCCAAGGGTCATCCATCAAAACTTACAACTAGGGCCCGGTTATATAAGTCATATATATAACCTATAAGGCATAAGCCACTTAAACCATAACTGTAATACCGATACACAATCTGAAGCAACGATATGAATTCTGAACACATTGCTGCTAGCAATCGGTCAATACGGTTGACTAGAAGTCTTCTACTCAACAATATGAACTGCTAGCTAAAGGTAAAATTGAAATTATTATAAAAAGATCATTACCTCCCAGTAAATGTTAATTCTGCGAGTGGAGTTGCACATTCCATTTGTCTCAAATCCATTCCTGCTCATAAATGGCCCTCTGTATGGCACTGTAAACATATAATATAATAAAATACATGTATATACATGGTGTTAGTCTCATAGGAATATTCTCCTCCTCCCCATCAGACAATAATTATCACATCACATCAATCCCTTCACTTTCTCGGCTACTTAGAATCCTACAGAATATGAAATACCTGCCAGCCAACGACATCATAATTACAAGTTCTAAGTGGCCGAGTTTGTAGCGCACTTGCCACTCTGGTCTTGCAGCAATGACGCAAGTTAACTGTGAAGACGTGGGCTGGAGTCTCACTTATGACTTGCCAATTGAACTAATAATATCACACAATGTGCAATGGGTTTCAGTCGACTAGCTCCTGGTGCTATTTCATTACTGCTTAAAATAATACATCTGGCAAGCATGATAAATATTAACATGTTATTATTTATTTTCATTATATTATTATTAGTAATATACACAAAGGAATTCATGACACACAGAGCATTTTTGTGTCATTGGCAGAAGAAGATGCATGCCATTGGACTGGGACTGCACTACTTTCTGCTATTGTTATACATACATGATGCATTAGTTTTAAATGTGATGTTTGTTGGTGGACTCCAGATTTTTGATTTGTCATCAACTGCCTGCTTCATTTGTAATATGTAGTCTGTATATGGCAATAGTGACGATATCTCAATTTTAGGAATCACAGTTTCCGTTTCAAGTTGTGTCTTCGGAGAAAATTTTCCAGTTTTGATGATTGTTTTGTCAGCTTCGTATATCTACAAGAAAACGCAAAAGAGTTAGACAAAGTATTGGTTGAGTCATCAAATGCAATGGAGGATTAAGATAACATATCCAATATCCATATAATCATAACTCATATAAAAATATGATTACAATGAATATTCCTGTGGTAGCTCTTGCAGTGATGACGCATGTTATCAGTGCAAGGATCTGAGTTGCTGCTGACTAAGTAAAGGTTTAAGGCCGCCAATGTTTCCTTCTTCATTTAATCAGTCCAGCATCTTTCGCCTAATTACTAGACTTGGTATATCTGGAGATGATATACCAAATAACTTAATACCTAGAGACAATAGCAGTTAAGAGTTAGTCAAAATACAAAAGTTGAAGTTGGTTCTAACAGGTTTTTCCTATCTCTTGCCATTGGTTTGTCCGATAGCCAATGTTGCATATGGTGACATATTTGTTGTACGGAAATTCCATTTGTGCCTTATAATCCTTTACGTTGAGTGCTAAGCAGGGAAGCAGTATACTGACTGCTCGTACTTATATCCAGAGAGAACCTTATCTCCAATCGGAAAAGAAGGAACTGAATACATGAGCAGTAACCTTGCCTAGCTAACCAAGCCAACTGCATTGGGAGTTATGTGCTTGCGGGCCGGCGGCCCGCCTGCCGATAACTCCCAAAGCAGTTGACTTGGTTAATCAGGCTAGCGGTGACTATGATTTAGACTGAGGTACTATTTTGGGACTTTGCTGGTGTCAGCAATATAGTACGTTGCAATCAGCAAATTAAATTGATGGGTTTGAAGAAACAGTTTATGGTAAATAACTATATTTTCTACGACAGTGGAGAAACCAGCATATTCCCAAAGGTATTTTTATAATTTATACCATGATAAGGAAGCTGTCCCTCGAGAACAATGAATTCTTTGACATCATTCGTATTATTGGTAGTATATCATTACTTCATTAGATATTATATCTGAATTTAGTTGGAATGTAATTATTTACATTACATTACATCTAGCCCAACCAACAATTTACATCCACTGGCGTTCTGGTCTCCAGTTGCTTAGTTGCCGACGCCATATATGGAGCTGTGGTAGTGAAAGGGTTACTAATTGTAATACTAGATCTAAAAACAATTACCAGAAGTAACATATATTATTTTATTCAAAAACTAATATTTCAACTTATTATCTATAATTTATCTTTGAAGCAGGATAAATGGTTTAAAACCAGCAAGGAATATATAATTGACTTAATTGTAGTAAGTGTTCATGTAAATATGAAAGATATTCTATATGTTTGGATTAGAAGTTGTTACAACTGTAGGTTGGAAGGTGCCAATATGACCTATAGATAGTACTGCAGGTTGGAAGATAACCTATATAGATAGTACTGTAAGTTGAAAAATGACCTATAAATAGTACTGTAGGGTGGAAAATGACTTATAGATAGTACTGTAGGCTGGAAGATGACCTATGGATAGTACTGCATGTTGGAAGATGATCTATATATACTGTAGGTTGGATGATGACCCATAGATAGTACTGTAGGTTGGAAGATGACCTATAGATAAGATAGTACTGTATGTTGGAAAACACCTATAGATAGTGCTAATAGGTTGGAGATGACCTATAGACAGTACTGTTGTAGGTTGGAAGATGACCTATAGATAGTACTGTAGGTTGGAAGATGACCTATGCATAGTACTATAGATAGTACTGTAGGTTGGATTTGGAATATTAGTCTAAAAATAAAATGTTACTTCTAGCAATATTTTTGATACATAACTTTGGACTCTAATAAATTTCTACAAAATTTTTTTCTGTTTTCTAAAGCATAACAGGTAAAAGCTATGCAATGCGGATTGCAGTTAATTCAACATTAACATTATAAGTATTCCAGTTGAAGGTTTCTCCACTGTATAGTAGGTAATAGTAAAGTTAGCAGCAGATAATGTTATTTGTTGGCATTGATAGAAACGGCTGGGATGTAGGTATATTGAAAGATATGTTCAAGGGTAAATTCAAAGGTAAATTCAAAGGTAAATTCAAAGGTAAATTCAAAGGTTCAAAGGCTGGATAAATAGAGAGTTAAATGGTAGAAAAATGATTCTGTTAACACACTAAATAAATCATGACTGAGTAGAATTAGAATAATTGTTGTTGACCCATTTCCACTGCCTCCGCTGTCCAAATGAAGTGTGGCCTGTGGTTCATGTCCAAATGAAGTGTGGCCTGTGGTTCATGTCCAAATGAAGTGTGGCCTGTGGTTCATGTCCAAATGCTCATGGTCTAGGGCAGCAATTTTGCAATCTCCTAGTTACATAATGCAATCTCCCTAGTTACATAATGCAATCTCCCTAGTTACATAATGCAATGAATAAAAAGTTACTACAAAAGGGAACAGTAGAATTGTATTGAGCTATAGCATGTTCTTACCTCCATCAACTGTTGTAATATTTATACAAATATTGCTATAATTACATATTCATGCATGCGGAAGGAAGGAGTAAGATGTTAATAATTGATTAACTAAATGCTGTAGTTAAGTTAAATTAACTTTAGCATTATTAATAAATGAGGCTACACCAGCAGAAGGGAATAAGCCCTGATAAACAAATAGTTTGGCCCAGTTCCATTGTTAGAATACATTTTTTCAAATCGAGATAAAACGTATTCTGGCCCAAACCAACGTACTATAACCTATGAGAGCTCAGTGCATACTTTACATATATAATCATATCATTTGATACAAACAAAGATGGCCCAGTCAACTCCAATATTGACGGCCAGGATAGCTTTTGGATACTTTTCCTCAAAACAAGTTGTTTTGCCTATGAGATGGTAAACTACTAGAAATATAGACGGGAGTTGAATCTGCTCCAATTTGCAGCTACAGTTTCAGAACAGTTTTTTTTGCTTGACACATTCAAGCCGAAAGTAAAATGACCCAAGCCCAAGTACTCATGGATGTCGATTACAGATCTTTGATGCTGGAGGAGTGCCTGGGTACCAAGCCTGTTAATAACACGGATGGATCGCACAATTACAAGATGGTGGAGCTCAGGCTTATTAAACACAGATACAATTGTATAACAAGTGTAATAAGTATGGTAGAGCAAAGTAAGTTATAATATATAGTTACATTCTCCATGTCGGACGTTAGCTCCTCATCAACAGAGAGTTTAATATGATACAACAAGCCATTACGTAGGCATGCAGCCTTGTAGTGTACGTTTGTATCGCAACCCTGAAGCCATGTCAGTGTCAATGATGTATTGACAAATGAATCAATTGCTCCCAACTTTGGTTCAGTCAAAGTTACTAAAAATCAAATCAAATAATGAAGTGAAATACTGTAATAATTTTGTAAGTAATTGTAATAAGTTTGTAATAATTGTAAACGAAGTAGTATGTAATGTAGAAACACTTTACAATATTATAATACATTTTTTAATAGCGCATTTATCAGAAAAAGGACACAACATTGTGTCCTTTTTTCGTCCTTTTTTATTGTTTCCTTTTTGAGTCCTTTTTTTTAGCATCAACTAAAAATCTATTGGTATGCTTTGCAGCAAAGGAAAGCTTAGACAAGAACAGTCTTTCCAAATTCCATGGCAGTTGCATATTGGCAAAAACATTTGGAGCCCATGATAGCACAGAAATAATGTTAAGACTCTGTCATTGACCGGTGTAATGAGATTGATAGTTTTGTAACCTCAGTTTCCAAATGAGGGAGAGGGGTGGTGCTGACACTGGGAATAGGCAAAATTATGTAATACACAACATTAGGGATTATGACTCAATATGCAATTAGTAGTCAAATACACTAAACATGCACTTTACTAGATCAAATTGTTAGAGTAATAATAATCTGCCTTTTCCAGATGAAAGACTTTAATATTCTTACATAAGCAAGAGCATCAGCATTCTCTGTATTACATAACTACATAGAAACTGAGCTGGGTAGTGGTTTGTGTACTACTAAAGCAAAGGTAGTGATTGTGTTTTGTGAAGTAATAATAACTAGATAGGTTGAGCATCAAATGCAAGAGCAGGTTCCATGGCAGTTACCGGCAGTTACCGGCAGTTACCGGCAGTTACCGGCAGTTACCGGCAGTTACCGGCATTCCCATAATTTTAAATTAGTACAAATGACATCAATCCGGTCCCGCACCTATGCGGTCCCTGAAAAGTGAGCCATTGTCATAAATATTTCATCATGATCTATGCTTCAATTAATTAACTCATTCATTCACTTAATTAATTTTATTCATGGTGTCAGATGAGAACTCAAGTAAAATATTCGCTCTCAGTGAGAAAAATGACTTTTGGATATTATTAGTCGAGTATAGGAATAAAAGTTTGCAAATATGAACACCTGGTAGCCTATGATTATGAGGTGGTGTGTAACTGCTTAAGGTGTTTACCTTGGTCTAGTAAATAATCAAACGAAGTTGACCTGTCGCCGTAAGGATTACTTGCATTTATTTCTATCCTGTAAGGGAATTCAGCATTCAGTGCCGACGTTTTTCCTATTGTGAAGTTTCCACCTTCACCGCGGTCAAAGCATTTCCAATAGCTAAATAATAAGATGCATTGAAGCATTGAACAATGAATTTACAAGATGCGGGCTATATTATGGAAGCTACAAAATACTGGTGTTCTGAAACATAATTATTCATAACATTCTCTTATTGTGGGATGGAGAGATGTCACCAGGAACATGTCCTGGTCACAAAATGGTATGTCACTCAAGATTTAACATGGCATAATGTAATTGGAAAACTAAAACTAAAACTTGGGGACTAAGGAAAGCTTAATGGAATGAGGATGTGGATACCGTGTAGGTGACCCGGGTTTGATTTCCATGTGTGCTATCAATACAAAGGCCTCTGGGCAAGGCTCTGAACCTGAAATTTGCCTGTTCGGTCCGCAGACCGTAACTGATTCAGACTGGGTGCTGCAAATGCCACTTTTAGCTTCAGCCACAATAGTTTGTCATTTGTGAGACACCTCACGAATTTTAGTAGACCTTTTTCCAGTAGACTGAACTACATTGTCATTTGTTCCATGCAGCATGCAGGTAAAACGAAATGCGCTTTAGTTTTAGCTAAATGTGGATATTAAGGCATTCCTTCAATGGGGAAGCTGATGATATACTGTAGCAGCTATAATTAATTATAATTCATGGAATAGCCATGGAGTGATTTTTATGTTATTTTTATGTTTTTTATGATGTTTTATGTTAGTTGGGTAAACGGCTCCTTGAGTGTGAATGTGTGGGTATTTGGGCAGGTGTAAGTGAGGAGATTGTTCAGACATTATTATAATTATAACTACTAGCAACCTATATGTTACTGGAAGAAATTATTGGTTGGTACTAACTAATTTTCCCAATGGAAAATTCGCCAAAAATTCATCCCACTAATTCTTTCAAAGTTTTTTAGTGTTTTAGTAGTAAAATTTGAAGGTTTGATATGGAAACAGCACTTTGATTTTGAATTTTGCTAGTTTTAAATTCGCTAAAGACAAAGTCCGCTAATTTAGTTTTGTGCTGGGATTTGCGAAACTTAAGTCCACTAAACATTTCATAGGTGCAATAGTGACTATTTTCAGCTTAGCTGGGTTCTAGATGGTGGATTGGGGTTTTGGGTTTGGGCCGCGAATGGCTTTTTGTAGAGAAGACAACTTCTCCACCTAGATTATTTTTCTAGATCATGGGCTAACTCAAAAATAGCCAATTCTGCACCTACCTCAAGCATTTCTTCCAGTAGGGTATGCATATGACCAGGTAGTGATAAATTGCTAAATCAGGTTAGCAATATGTGAGTGGTATAATAATAATTTAAAATTATATCAAGTTATAAATGATGAGCAGCCACGCCATGCACGTGCAGTGGAGTAGAGTTACAGAAGCAAATATACCCATCGTAGCATGTTGTCCAGATTGCCGTATCTTAAAGAGTTCAATTTCAGACATTCCATAGTGATTGGCTCCCTGGATGAGAACATGCCCAATGTCGTATATACCGCTTATGAGTTCACCGTTAACAAAACAATACCCTGATGTTTGATTATCACATTTAAGCGATCGCCACTTGACAGGGCTACAACAATTAGCAAGTCCTGAAAACGTAAAATTACAATAACATGGAGGCCGGTGACTGGTGTAGAAATAACCATATTTCACACTTACAGTAATTGTTGGCAACAACCAACCCATTTGGGAGTCCCCCATTTGGGAGTCCCCATTTGGGAGTCCCCCATTTGGGAGTCCCCATTTGGGAGTCCCCCATTTGACTGCCAACTCCCAGACAAAGCTATAGTATAAGCTTGTATTAAGCTTCATCTAGTTTACCAGTCAGGTTACAATTTTACGATACCCATAATTTATCAGCTAAATAATTAATTATACAACAGCTCACATGCAACAAACCATGTAAAATATATATGAGTATATATTTACATTTCTAGAAATAAGTTTCCTAAAGCCAAACAAACATAAAAGTAATGAGAACAACAACTAATAACGGCCAATAACGTTACCATGTTTTAGCAACTCTGAGTTACATTGGGATTGTCTGCTCTCTAATATTGGTCAGATAACTCCAAATGCAACCAGTTTCTGCAAAGCAGCAGCTTGATATGAAACATCATAAGTGGGATGCAGATTACCAATATACAGAGAGGATGACAATAGCAAGCACAGACACCGGTTGCCAGTCGTTAGTATGACCACCCTACCTTGTTGTCAAAACCATGTCACAGTCACCTTTGCTATAATGGACAAGTTGACATAACTCAATCACACTGCTGTCATTTCTTATTAAAAGGTAGATGTTGCCCAAATTCGAGTCTTATTATTGCACAAAGTACAGTACAGTGCGGACAATAAAACTCTTCCCATCAGACATCTACCTAACATTAAGAGATAACCAAAATTTACCCATCAGCAATGGGTAACAAGTTAGATTAAAAAAACCTACACCGCCTTAAACAACCAACCACATATAATTAGTGAACCTTATTCAGTTAACGAACACATCCAGGGATGGTATGGTAAGGGAAACGAAGCTACAACCTTTTGTTATTAGGGGATGTGGTGTAGCCCTACTTATAAGGCTTCAGTGTAGCCCTACTTATAAGGCTTCAGTGTAGCCCTACTTATAAGGCTTCAGTGTAGCCCTAGAAGTAAGGCTTCAGTGTAGCCCTAGAAGTAAGGCTAATAAGGGAACATAAATTGCTAGTTATATCAGACTAGGCAGGTAATTATATCAGACAGGGCAGGTAATTCTAAAGATCATACCTTCTTGGTCTCCTCCTATTCACATATAATATTCAAACATTATTAGAATCAGTTGAGACAAAATCAATGTATAGAAGGCATGAAAATGGTGCAGATGTGCAGATTTAATGGAAGCAAAGAAGCTGGTTGCTAAGACTTTCATCTCTTTATGATTTACTAATCGAAGCTGAAAGGCCAGTCAAGAAAGCGGGTACCGTATCGTATGTAATGTACCATATCGTACGTATGTACTAAAGCGTACGATCTAAGTAGCAGTATTTCAGTGACCTCGCTAGTGTATAAGCACTAGAGATAATATGGTTTCCTTTACCAATTAAACTGTGATTACAGTGAGGAGCTAACATTGGTCTAAGAGATGAAATCTGAGCAACCAGTTGCTAATTTAGTAAAATGTAGGTGCACTTACATGTACACTTACATGTACACTCTACTGTGATACTTACCGTTCAAGATCATAGACTTGACGTACCATAAAATCATTCCTTCAATCAATGCAAATACAAACAAAGATATTTCAGATGAAGACTGAACTGCAATCAATTAGCCATAAGTGAGAACAGTAATACGTCTGCAGTAGTCCTTCTGTATTGAGAGAGTGTAATGTTTGTGCTACCTCTGGAGTAGCTATTCGTCAACTGCATGCACTGTGAGTTAAACTAACTAATGTGAAGTAACAAATATTAGTTCTAGGACCATGCATAGTTGCAAACTATTTTGGGATACAGTACATGCTTTGGTGGTGTATTTATTACCTAAGATTATTGTCGATATCTGCAGTTATTTCATCGAATTCGACATGAGTATAGTTACACAGTAATTCAGCTGAATGTTTCAAATTTGTAATATTATCTTTCCTAGAGGTATATAAAACATAATTATAGAAGACATCGAAATAATTCAGCCTGCAATATACAGCAATTTCCACTTTATCCAGCAACATTATATTACTGTATATTCACCAAATTATATTACCATATATTATCTTATTACTTTATAACAATATAGTAATAATATGCAATAATACACAGTAATGCACAGTAATAGACAACAATATACATTCAATATAATACATTCAAGATGCAGTAATGTGCAGTAATATACGGCACTATACAGAAATATATAATTATAGCATAAAACTTACAATAATCCATAGCAGATAGTATAGGTTACGTCATACTGTTCTTGAGTATCCCAGCTACACGATGCATTTCCAAAGTTTACAATTACACAGCGGAAGCCGGTAACAGGTGGTGGTTTCTCTGCAACGATACATTCAACAATGTAACACCACACAAAGTTGTAACATTGCCACAATGAGCTTACAATTCACAATACATACGACAATTCACACAACAGTGCGTACAATACAACGATGATGCACATAACAATGCAAACAATGTACGGTACACAGAGCATACACATAAGTGCAGATTCCTCAGAACAAAATAAACAGATTGAACATAAAGGGGGTTAAATATCTGACTCTTGCATGTGACAGTAAGTTTGCAACAATAGATCTAAATGGTTGTATGGCGAGAGCTGTCAACACCCTACCAATACTCTGAGCAGAGTAACAAAAGTGGATCAGAAGGCTAGGCCAATACCTGCTCTGAGAAAACGGTCGAAACCCTTGGGGAGTGTGTAGGGCCAACAGCTCGCTTTTATACTTGTACCTAAACTTACCGTCTTTGATTTCACTCGATATCCTGGTAAGCAACCCCATTGAAAGGTTTTTGTCTGGATAAGAAGGTGTGGTAGAATACCATTTCAAGCAATGTGTTGTGTAGCACAGGTCAGGTTTTAGGCAAAGAGTTTTACCCTTCCTCCTAACACTCTCACAAAGAATACTTACGTCCAACATGAAAGTTCTTTATAATACCGAATGCAAGGCTATTGTTATCAGCTCGAAAGCATTGACATAGCAGCCAATAGGAGTTCCTATATTTTTCCGTCTCATTGAAGAAATTTGCTGTGACTTCTATTTTCTGTGGACTCAGCACTTGCGATGTGTATGAGACTAAATTGATGTTCGGAAACGTACTGCAATAAAAGTGAATGCAGCAGTAACATCTTGAGCTAGCGGGCAACAACATGTCAACAAATGCTATATGGTATATTGGTAGTCAATTTACACCCTATGATTACATGTGGAATAGAAATTAATGTTGAATATATGCAGTATATGAAATTTGCTATAAACTGATTGCACAACCAATTTTATGAACAAATTTGACAGCCTATCTACAACCAATCTACAATCATATTGCCATCATCACCTATAGGTCTGTTACATGTACTACAGTGCGCTACCATTAGTGAGCGCAGAATGTACATCATGGGTAGTTTCAAATGTTTAAGGCTGGAAGAGGAAGACTGCTCAGATAGCACATTCTTATAGCTATCCTTCCATTACCTGTATATGGCTATGGTCACAGCTATAGATATACGCTTAATGCGCTGCGCATTCAAAACCTCACCTTACATCCTTCCTTCTCAGGTAGTGCTGACTACCTAATCGAATGCCACTGACTATATAGCAATAATCGATACTATACTATGTAGATGCACTTACAATATTCTGGAACAGTTGCTGCTTTTGTTGCTCTCACAAAGGAATTTTATTGTGCTGCCAAGAGGAATAAAATAGTCAATGTACTGCTCCACGAGTGCTGAGCGAAGGTGTTCACGCATCTCACAGGGGTAAGAGATGAAAGTAAGTTCTAAAACAATCATCCGTTATCACAGATAAATCATCTAAATGACACAAAAAAACACAAACACATGTATTCAAACGAATCCGGGACGGTTCAAAACTGCCGTTTTGTAACAAAGTGTCCGCGTGTGAGACAACTTGGGCAATAGATGGAGGCAACTACTTGCCCGAACCCAAAACCAGTTAGGCGCAGGATTGTACATTTTTGGCACAAATCCATGACAAGCTTAAGATATTTAGTAATGAATGTACTTTCATGAAACTTTCAAATATTCATATTCACAACTCCATAACAAACTTCAGATTTTTAGTAATGAATGTACTTTCATGAAACTTTCAAATATTTCATATTCGTTTGAAAGATTTCAAATATAGCGAAAGTACTTTAAGATATTAGTGAAATGTTTTGCTATATAAATTTATTCAAAAGTAGGGGCCCTTTACTTTCATCCGAAAGTTTCGCTTTTTTGAAAGTTTCAAATATAGTGAAAGTAGTTTAAAATATTAGTGAAAGGTTTCGCTATATAAATTTATTCAAATGAAGGGGCCTTCGCTTTATTTGAAAGTTTCAAATATAGCAAAAGTAGTTTGAAATATTAGTGAAAGGTTTCGCTATATAAATTTAATCAAATAAAGGGACCCTTTACTTTCATCCGAAAGTTTCGCTTTATTTGAAAGTTTCAAATATAGCGAAAGTAGTTTGAGATATTAGTGAAAGTTTCGATATATAAATTAATTCAAAAGAGGGGCCCTTTACTTTCATCTGAAAGTTTCGTTTTATTTGAAACTTTCAAATATAGCGAAAGTAGTTTGAAATATTACTGAAAAGTTTCGCTATATGAATGTATTCAAAAGAAGGGGCCCTTTACTTTCATCTGAAAGTTTCGGTATATTTGAAAGTTTCAAATATAGCGGAAGTAGTTTGAAATATTAGTAAAAGGTTTCGCTACATAAATTTGTATTGTGTAGCTCTTGTCTATTGCAATTTGCAAATTTCGATAATTTTATAACTATAGCCAAGGTGTCTTCTGTGATTGGATTAATATTCGTATCTTATAGATACTAATGTCTTGCTACCAACATTGTCTACCAAAATAGTCTAACATTATAGTACAATAAGGTAAAATTAAATAACCTATGTATAAATA
>JAOQGN010161929.1:0-11242 GCA_027564295.1 Himantozoum antarcticum | reverse complement strand
AAAAAAAACGACCTTGAGGTCTGAAATGGCCGACGACGGAGGTCAAGTGGGAGTCGACAGCCCACATACATACTACTAATATAGAAGGCTCATTTGGAAATTTGAGTGATCTAAAATAGGAATTTTTGTTACATACGCCGCTATCAGATATATATTTTCTGTTTTTCAACTTGCTCCTTGTAAAGCCACCCCAAAAGATGGGGGCAACTAATTCACCATAAATGAGAATAATGCAACACTTGGAAGTTCGAAAACTTGATATTTGAACCACCTTGAGTAGTGGGAGTGACTAGTACGCCATCCATGCAGTAATAACACCTGCCGATTTACGAAAGGTTGGTAATAAAAGAGAACAATCTTCTCAAGATTCTTGTGACTTATACGCATTTGGTGTGTGGCTAAAATAATATTTAGGCCTAGCTCTTTATTTTTCGGAGGCAGCAATTAAGATGGTGATATTTCAATTATCCGTTCTTCGACCTCATTTTGCAAGCTCTGTTGACCTATGTCCACCATTCAGACTGACTGGTATATTGCCGTATATTTTGTAAACTGGTCTGAGGCTGGCGAATCGCTCATAGTTGTCATGGCACCGCTGTATTCACATACAACCTTTTGGACATCCGATGGAAGACATTATCGAATTGAACCGCTAAATGTTGAAATCTAGATTCCGCAATTTTGAACTCCAAAATCCAAAACGTGTTCAACATTTGAAATCCAATTTCCAACAACTTCACAAATCGTGACTTGTCGTAATTAAAATTGGTATGGAATCCCAAGTAAAGTTAAACTTCTATATTGTTGTAAGTTACTCTCCTTCCATCTGACACTGACAGATCACTGTATATACGTTGAATATAATTATCATTTAGCATCCATTGAACTCATAGACATGGCTGCTACTAGTGAGTTCTACTAGTAATGATTGTAGACTCACTACTTGCTTGATTCATTGCGGCACATTGCATAAATTGAACTGTTCTAGTATTGTGTTACGTAACATTTATCCATGTTGTTGTATTATCTTTCCTAATATCCATGTGTTGCCGAATCTATCTTTTGATTGTACCAAATGATTATGTTTTTATAGCGAAGTCGTTCAGTCAGTGTTTAATGATTCTTGCTTAAATGGTATCTTACTAAAAAGTGACTTCTGGCTGAATCATTGATATATACTAATTGTTTACTATATCAATCGTTGCATAGCAACAATTCAACCGAGTTTGAATTTACTATATAAGTGAAGCTGATTTTTCATATTAACTCAGATGACCTTTGGACTCTGCTCTGGATACTTGAGTTATTTTGCCTACTACAAAAGAGTCCCTTAGTGGGAACTCGGTAGTGACATTAGAATAGCTATAGTCAGAGCAGTGCATTGTTGCAATCATGTCGTTTGGCAGTCATATTGTTGACATACTCCGTGTCATCACCATTGATGTATATTGTGAAATAGTGAACCAGTTCCACTAAACTGATTGTATTATAGCTTACTACTAGCGAACCATCGGGTGATCGAGCAGTATAGTAAATAATCACAAATTATTCTCTCTTTCGGACAATTACTGAACCGTAAGGAAATCAGGTGGCCCTTGAGTAAGAGAATAATCTTCCCCCTTGCTATCGTTAATAATGGATATAATATTCATTTGACAAATACAAATAGTCATTCCAAAAGAAAATAACTTCCGTAATCCACGCACAATAAGAGAAGATAACTTGGGGAATCCATAAATAATAAGAGAAGATAACTTGAGTAATATACAAATGGTGAATCTAAGAGAAGATAACTTGCACAGCTATTCAGTATAAATTAAATAACTGTCTCGGGTAGAAGATAACTACTACATTCGGAGTTATTCAGATCATATCTCAGAGAAGAGATAACTTGTGCAATCATTCGGTAATGTGCTACCATTGTCTCAGGTAGAAGATAGGTTGTAAATCCACTCGGCATTCAGTGAATATATTGTCTTAAGAGGAGACAAGTTGATTGTTTCATATAATGATTTGCTAATAATTATCTCGTTCTAAGACTTGACTTGCTACAGTCAAGTGTGATTCAGGCTTCATTGTTGGTGTAGAGATTCCCTTATATTAATTATATACAAGAGCCGATAACTCCCAAAGCATATTTTTATTATAATATGATAGCTACACTAATTACTAGCTATTATAGTGACTACAACTATTATTAGCTAATTGTATCAGTTACCACTACAATAGCTATCCACTTGCCCTTAATCGCGGAGAGAACCATGATATTCGTGATGGATTGCATTACCAGAGGAGGGAAGACAACTTGTAATATAACTTGAATCTATTATGATGAGAGAACTCTTAATTTTTCTGATTGTGGATTTTGATTTGATTAATTACTACATCACGACAACTATAGCACAACAGTTTCCTAACATACATGTAAACCCAATAATCTATCCAAAAAGTTTGAAACATTTATATATTAGGTTATTACACAAGTAGTGAAAGTGTATTCTTACAGCTATCCTACCATCATGTACTTTAGAAAAGAAAGATTTTGGGGATTCCATCGATCATTTTCAAAATGATGAGTCGGTAGGATCTGATGATGATGATGATGAAAATGATGATAATGTTGATGCTGATGGCGGTGTGCCTGTGGAAACAAGTGATACAACAGGACGTCTGTTAGTGACCCTGGATGCAGATGATTTCTTTGTGATTAAAGCAAGTTCTGAATGTAAGCGTCTACTCAAAATGTATTTCTGTGCATTTTTCTGTAAATATAACCGGTAATATATGGCATTAGAGGAACAAGTCTGGGCTTAAGCCTGTCTTGAGTGACACTTTCCTTACCACTATGGGCAGCACCGGAGTTCAGCACCCAATGTGCTTGTAGGTCATCATCATTGACAAATTTCCTCTATTTCCTGCCATATTGTTTAGATAATGAGATTACTACATATGCAAATCACCCTAGTCACTCTAGCCTAGTCAAATGACCACTTGCATTGAGATACCTCCAAACTTAAGTACAAGTACTACAAGTACATTTAAAATAAAAAAGTTGGACAAATCTCAATTGCAAAAATGTGGCTCACTTTCAATCAGTCCATCTTTTTGATCGATTAGGGTTTCTTGCTAATTTTTTATTCTATCCCCAAACTCAACTACATGGGGCAAATTCTCAATGTGGTGTCCTCTCTTGGTTTGAAAATTTAAAAAAAGCAACTAAACATTTATTTAGACACTGAACAAATGAATGTAATTCTGGAAACTACTGAGTATAACACTAACTAAGCAACTCTATGACATTCTTTCAGTGACTAAATGCCTAGGGCATAGGCCACATGCCCTTACTGATGTCATTGTTGCCGCCTCTATCGAAACAGTAGAATTTCAACTTCACAAAATTACAGATTTGATGCGAAAATGGTGTGGGTTTGTCTGAATTGCAGAGAAAGATCTTTTGAAATTTGTTTTCGGACAGTTCTGATCTCGCTCATGGTTAAAAGAAATTGGGCTATTCTATTGACTTGTTAAATGCAGTCTCATTGCGCGATACTAAGCATGACGTCTTGGCAGTGACGTCTTGGTGTGATGTTTTGGTGTGAAGCTGCCATGTCAGCAATTGCTTGCACATGGAGAGAGTATATTTAATTGCTAATTGTACTAGTAAGTTTAATGATTTAATTAAGTTTTGTTTTAAATTTAACTTAAATTTCACCATGACGTTAGCATAGAGCTTTAGTCAAAATTCAAGCTACCCATGTTTTTAGCAAATACAACTTTCGTATATGCATCTTGATTGTCTAAAATATATAGTTTTGTATCGGCATGAAAACGCAGATTTGTGTGGTTAGTTCAATCAAACTAGTTTTGGTTAGTCTGTCATATACATTAGACTGTGAACTGATCTAATACTGTGGTAGATTACACTGCAGATACCTCTCTCTCCCTCTCCCCCTCCCCGTCCCCTCTCTCTTAATTTAGCATATTGCACCACTTGAAACTGTTAGCACTTATATTTTTCATGTAGAATAAATTGCCCTTGTGCTTTATATTGTTAATAGCTTACACCGCCGCCAGAACACATTCCCATGGATCCTGGTTCATAAGAATTCTGGCTGTTACATTTTACAAACATGCCGCTCATTCAGATGTGGAATCTCTGTTCAAGATCGTGAGTAGCGTTACTTAAATATTGATGAAAATAGCTGTTTAACTTTATTTAATAAGTAGACAATGCACATGACTGTGTAATTACATTAAACCACATGCGTACATTAAATTACAATGTGCTTGTAATAATTATAACATCCCACAACTGGAGACAAGCGAAGCGAGTTATGTGAGATTTTATGATAACGAGTGCACCACAAGCGCTGTTTGGATAGCGACTGGGTACCGGACTCAATATCAGGTTCCCCATGAAAGAACTTCGAAAGCTTAATTAAATCTGCACAACTTTTTTGCAGAAAGCCACAATATTCAATAAAGAAAATGCTTCAGACAATGAACTAACTGCATTGACAGTACTTCTGAAAAAAGTTTAAGATAATGGGTAAATGACAAAATTGCCCATAGTCTATGAATTTTGAGCATTGTGCACGGCGTCATAATCACACTACCTATTTACCGAAAGTATATTAAACTTCATTTTTGATAATAAATTGTTTGTATTTCCCATTATAAGTTTTTCTCCATTTTTGTCAAAAACAAACTTAGTATTATTATTTAGATTTTTCGAGCATTGTGACTTGCAACTGTTTGTAATCCTGTCGTGTGCTCCGGTACCACATTATTGGAATTCCAAGTTTTTTTCACTGTCTAATATGCGCGCCCCTTAAGAAGTTCTAGTGTTGAGAAAATCCTTCTTTTGGTATACCTTCTATTTCAATTTCCTGTCTGCTTGAATATTCTGCCATAATTGGATTATTATTACTAACAACCAAACATCTAAAAGAAAGTTTATGCCCATTATAGTGAATTATCATGTCCCAAGTCAATGTAATCATGGGTTGTGTGCAGAGATTGCATATTGTTTTTCTGTGATGGCTATCTCATTGACAGGTTCTCTTAAGTTGATGTCTCACCAGGCAGACACCAACACCGATTCCGGTATATTATGAGAAATCCATTTAAATCTAACCAGTGTAAAAGGCAAATGGAGACGGAGCAAGATGGATTTCGAGTCGGAGGCAAAATGTTTTGCCTCCATTGAAATACTGGAAAGTATGACTTGTCATAAAGTGGCAAGTTTAGCTGCAACAGTGGTGCCACTGTGTCTTGTCACAGTATTTTGGAATAATGTCACAAGTTCTGACAAGCTTTTAGCATGGCAGACCTAACTATAACAGCATACCAATGACTAAGTGAAACGTTTTACCTTCATGACTCAAAGCCAGAACGCATATTTGAAGATCAGATGGAATGCAATGTGATCACTCCTCACTATCGACTTTCCAATGAGACATAACTCTTTACACACTACTGATGACTTCAACAGCCTCATAGATGTGAAGGACATCATTGGACATTTCGGTGATGATAGCATGTTGCACTGTAACAAGTTCACTGTCAGTAGCTGTAGATCAATCGATTTCTGATGCCATCACCGTTTCAAACTCAACCACGTCACTTCACACAATATTCCTAACAACATTTTATATCCTTTGAAGAGCTGACAGGCATCTGAACTAAACATGCAACACTTAAGTCATCCCATATTAGTATCGACCGAGAATGAGTAATGTTTTCGGCACCCTGGCATAAACTTTACTTCATACTCACACTGTTGAAGTCGGAGAACCTACCTATATACTCTAGTAGATGATTTCTTTGTTGGATTGCATATATCCTCCAATAGTTTGTGGTCGGTCAGTAGTGGGAGTTTAACACCAAACAAGTTGTGATGAAGTTGCTCACTGCCACAGACAATGTCCAACACTTCTTTTTCGGTCGGGTAATATCTCCTTTCCACACTTTTGAGGACTCTTTAGGCTTACAAGTATCTACTAATATCGCTTTGTAACTGAACCAGTACTAAATCCTGTCCTAAACCTGTACTAAAATAACACTAATGGACTTGTGTCAGTATATAGCAATTGCAGTGCTTCACATCAAAGTATGTTAAGGTTTTCCCTACTGAAAGCTGTACATTTAGGTTGAGAAAGGTAATATATTTTTCTGTATTCAGGAATATATTATCTGTTGGCTTTATGCCAATAATTGCTTCTCTCAATGGCTTTTGTCAATGTGGAATAGTCCGGAATGAACTTTGAACAATGCTCGACTAACCCGAGGATTATTTTCATTTAAAGGTTCTTACTGCTTTGTCGTCATCTTGTCCAGAACTTACATCTTCGGCAGTGATCCTGGACCAAAGAAGTGCACATATGCCAAAACCAAAACCAAATGCACACTTCTTCTCATTGAAGGTCATTTCGGAGTGTCAAGTGCTTGTAGAGCTATCATCATTTGAGTGTCGCGCTCCACACACATTTTGCCATAAACTATGATGTGATCTGCTAAATTCCTGCATCTGGGCATGCTGTTAATCACTTTTGTGACGATACTATGATACATATCTGGTGAGGAATAATTGCCAAACATCAATGTTTTGCAATGATGCCAGCCGAGGCGTGTATTGAATGGCGTAATGTCTTTTCAATCTTCATACAAAACAAACTGATGAAACCAAGATTTTAAATGCTCATCGATCACACATGTAGGTACTAAAAGTTATGTCTAATTGTGGTTTTAATTCCCTACCTCATGTTTATACACAATCTGATGGATGAAACAACCTTTGGGAAAATCACAGCTGGGCTGGCCCAAGAGACTGGACCATTCACTCTCTCCATAATATGATCTCTAAGTTGTTTTCTTGAATGACTCTCTAACATATTTTGGATTGCAAATGGCATGTGACATCATGGTTGCGCTAACTGCTATGCATTATCACTTGTTGCTAGCTTAAGCTCATTTTCTACTTCAACAATTTTCCCTGAAATCATATTTGAATACTGTGACCTCAACTTTTTGTAATCTCTACACATTGTTTATGCCTAGCATTATTAGTGAAATACATGAGTGGCAACCCTACAGTGGCTGTACCTACTAAAGACTCTGAGTTTGTCTTTGCGACCAGAAATCTCACATTTTGTAGCCTCTTGTCTCTTTTCTGACTTTATCTCAGCACAAAACTGTCCTACAACTTTTGATGTTACATCTGTTGAGTACCGGTGGAGTTTAGGTCCTCCAACTCCTGACTTAATTACCTTTACATGTCTTGAGTTCAGGTTGTTCCCTGTTTGACGATTTAATCTATTGCAGTTGGCAGTACCGAGTCAATGATAAATTGTACCTTGATTCCTCTTACTAGGAATTTGGCATGCTGTAGCTTACTAGGTTACCCTGATTAACCCGTATTGTAAATACACAACCATCTGAATGATCATAACCGTTATAAAGGGCAGTATTGGGGAGGGCAGGGTTATTTTATCTTATATTAGTATTGGCAGCACTTTAGCATACTCAACCGAAGTGATGCTTCATTTTATACTTGTAGCATTTCTTACCGATTGCGATACACCTCTCATGAAAATTATCGTTGCCACATCACATACACTTCCCAAAGGATGTTTCAATTGGGCTTTATTTTGTCTCTGACCACAATAACCCAAGCTACTTGTAACTTGCTTTTCCTGAGCATCAGTATCATCATTGGACTCATCCTTCTGGCTATTATCTGGCTGTGTTTAGTTTTCATAGCCATCCCCATAGTTTTTTTTTAATCTAATCTCAGCATCTTCAAATGCTGCTGCTTCTTTTTGTTCACTTTTTTTCAATGCAAGTTGGCAAGTATTTCAAGCATCCAACTAAACAAATTGACTTGCAGTTTTCTCCAATTTGATCTCTTATATGGTCATCAGTGACAGTGCAAAAGTTACAATTACTGACGACATTACTAGGCTGCAAACTGTGTTGATCGATTGTTTCTGTATCAAGTTGGACCATTGTTCAGAATGCGTTTCTCTGAAATGTGACATTTACTTTAACATTGAAATGACTGGTCATCTGTGTAATCAAGCCATTGCAGCTATCTAAGACTGGTAGAAACGGCAAAAGTCTCAAATTCTGTAGCTACTCTTCCCATTCTATTGAAATACTACTTGCTTACTCTTCTGAGCAAAATCTGCTAGGTCCTATCTCCATGATCAGCTGTCTAATAACAATGCTGTTATCAATGAAATTGAAATCTCACCATATTTAATATAAATATAAAAATACTCAGCTTATGCTTTCAGAGAGCAGCTCCTATATTCTTGCCACTTTTTCTGTAGCAATTCTGTAGTACACTAACTAGTATTCAGCATCCTGCAGTCGTCAGTGTTGAGTTTGTGATCATATACATATATATAGCAGTTCCAATGAAATACATCTAAGTGTAGTAATTGCATAAAAGCTGGCCATATAATAACTACATGTAGTTTGCTTATGTACCGCTTCATACAACTGTGAACAATGTTTCTAAGCAGTGAAAGTAACTTATTACCATGATATCCAGGTCGCTGGGTAAAAGCACACTTCCGCGATATTTGGGTTTTCAATTTCAAATCGGTGAAACTGTAATGGTGATCGCTCTAATGAAACACTAAGTAAAAGAAGGCCCTCAACGTAGAGAGTCAAGCAATGACTCTTGTTCGAAAGCTAAGAAGTCAGAATACACTAAATTACGATGATAGTATAGGAGAAGACAGCGCTATTTATAGTGAGTGTTTGTTTCTCCAGAGCACACACCACCTGTTTATTGCTGGTGTATGTCCTGACACTGCATCCAGTAACACCAGGAAAACTTATGAACAAATAAATTTAACTCTCTGACTATGGCTAGCCGCTGGGTACAGCTTCGCAACATGTGACACAAATTACCTGTGGAAACACACTTATGTGAGAAAGGCAATTTCAAAGAAACACACATTTTTCTCTTCAGTCGCTTTAATAATTTCACTGTTATGAATTTTGTCAAGAAATTCAAAATGAGCTTATGGATGAGTTAAGTGCTGATAATTATGTTGCAAGAATATGTCATGAGGGTTATTGCTGGTATACTATATATTATTGATATTTAACTATGCAAAAATGTAGATCGTATTACTGAATTGTGCAGGCAAATTGACTATGTTGAATTCATTTTCATTTTTGTTATAAATAAATAAACATCACTTCTAAATCATGCTGTACATCATTGAACCAGGCAAAAATTCAAAAAATATGTTTGGAACTTAATACCCATGTTATTACTTCCGATAGCACCAGTGTCTTTGATTTTGATGCTGGTTAAGTCCAGGCGCTTTAGGAAAAGCCAAACCAGGAAAAGGTTGTGGCCCTGACGATTTCTGTACAGTACTACCCAATAGTAATGTAGCCTAAAAATAGTCCCAGTGTTAACCCCACTGTTCAACCGATTCCTAAACGTGGTAAAATACCAACATTATGGTAAAAGTCTAGAATTGTACCAATCCTAAAAGCAAGCAGCCAAAGGACTAAGCGGTCTGTAGGCCGATAGATTCCCATATACTGGCACTGGTCTATATTTTTTGGATTTCCGAAGTTAGGAGCGTTGGTTGTGATGACTTTCCTGCGCTCAAGTAGACTAATTGGTTGCACAACACTTGATATAATTTTATTGGTTGCTAACATGATAATTTCATTACGAAATTTTTGTAATACGTAATCTCGCAAGTCATATTTATATATTTTGTAGATACAAGCCAGAGTTAGAGCCGTCAGCATAGCCCATAGCAACAGAGCTTCGGCAAAAAACCAAGTCGGTGGAATGGTCCCAAGTGGCACTTGCTCATTTACCAGATACAGAAAGCTTTATTTATTTCCAAAGTGTGATCCTGAAAGGGACCAATGATGTTCCAGGAACATTTGGTGCTAAATTACCATGGTTAATTAAAGAAAATTCAATTTGCTTTCGTATTAAGAACTAATGGAAGGATGTGGCTATGTTAAAAGGCCTATTCAGACACCCATACTCCTTTAATCGATTTATTCCTTAAAATAATTGTTTCACACTATTCATTCTGTTGCTAAGCTATGTAGATCATATCAATATAGTACATTATATAACGATTTAATGTCCACTGCGTTGACAGCATGCTTGAGATACTGGATGAGGCCATTCCTGGAAATTTCAACACCAACTGACCTCTACCTCAGACCTTAAATGTCACATATTTACATGTAGATATTATTCATTAAATGTACAAATATGTTAGTCAAGTACATTTCCAAAGCAATTGTTAACGGATGGTTTGCATCAAGAGGTACAGTAATTTTATACAAGTAATGTAACTGAACTCTGTGTTTGTGAAATGCATCAGATTTTGTTGGGTCTAATTTAGATGTGCCTGATGGTTAATTGTGCCAGATAATTTACTGTGCTAGATAATCTATCTGTGCCGATGTATATCAGTCAGTTGACAAAACAGTTATAATACTCATAATTTAAATTTCACGGTATTACTTAATATTTACTAAATTACACTAAATTTCAATAAATTACTTGATATTTAGGTCTGCTGTTATCAATATTTTAAAGACTCATAAACGGTCATAAACGTTTATATATTTTTGCATACTTTTTTTATAATTATTATTATGAAATTTTAGAGCAACATATTGATATAGTTTTTGTGTTGGTGATGGAGTACCCTCCCTTCCCCAGGTCCATGGCAGAGATCTGGGGAAGGGCGAAAAGAAAAACCAGAAACCAGAGAGCAGAGACCAGGGACCTGACTCTATATTAACCGCATACTGACGAAATACTTGTTAAGCTGTACTTACCGTTTATCTATATACTCTTACTGTGCCAGCAGATGGTACAGAGACTCTAGTGTACATGTAAATATCAACTGTTCTGCCGACCTGCCGTTTCCTGCATGTTTGGCACTACCGGCTAGGCTCCGCCTACTTTTATGTCTATATAAGAGGCGGTGCTCATGGGTCACCTCCACTTGTTAATTTTATGTTCACCTGGGCAGTCCGCCACTTTACCTAAATAAATGTGCATAACCGACCCCTCCCTGTCTTGTTCTATGTTATTCTACTGTGTTATGATGTTACCCTAGTACTTACTGTTTCTGCATTATATATAGAGACGGTATCTACTGCCTACTGCCTACTGCCTACTGCCTACTGCCTACTGCCTACTGCCTACTGCCTACTGCCTACTGCCTACTGC
>JAOQGN010161818.1:0-11243 GCA_027564295.1 Himantozoum antarcticum | reverse complement strand
GACAGGGTTCCATCCAGGGCCCATCCTGGTTCTTGGTGTATGTCAATATCAACGACATTGTTGGGGTGGTAGATTCAAAGGTAAAATACTGTTTACTAATGATGCCCTGATTCACTCAGTTCTATCAGATAAATCCCCGATAGAATATTTTCAAAAAGATCTGGAGAATTGGGCATAGAAATAAATAGGGTATATCCTTTAATATTGGCGAGTGGAGAATGTTCTTTGGAAAATCAGCTGTGGACAATGAAGCAAATTCAATACATGCTATGCAGAGATATTATGAGGTGGTAAGTAGCCTGGGAGTAAACAGTAAATACTAAATATCAGTATTACTCTGAAATGGGAACCCCATATCAATATTTTAGTTTCTAAACTCTAACTAAAAATACTGAATAAGATCCACTTTTTGTAGAGCGCTTCGTAAGGGGAAGATATTGCTAATTTAATTTAACATGGTGATACCTAATTATTGAATATGCGTCCGAGTTATGGGACCCCCATGCTAAGAAGGACATTCATGCCCCTGAGATGGTGCAGAATATAGCCATGAGATTTATCGAGGCATCTAGCATAGATACATGATCGAAGCTAGAGAAAGGCTTCGTTTGATGTCTCCAGAAAAAAATCGGAAAAAGCAAGACAACATGCTTTTGCGGTTTCTCAGTGATGACACAGGAGACTCCTTTCTCAGAACATTATGATTTCATCATAGTTTCGCTTTATGCACGAACCGACAGTTATCGCTACAGTTTCCTGCCAAGGATGGTCCGAGACCTGAAAAGTGTCTGTTCTATATCTGTTAGATATCAGTTCTATAGTTCAGCCTATTTCAGCCTACAGTTCTCCACTTCGTTCATCAGAGGATTTAAAGACTCTACTATTTAAACCTCAGACAAGATATATATTTTAGGTGCTTAATGCTAAATCCCACATTGAGCCATTATGAACCAAAACAAGTTACATTACAAAAGTCATGATTATGATTGACCATATATTTAAGATCACTGCAAAGGCAAGTAGTACCTTGAGCTTCATCAGGAGAAACATCACCACCAAGGGATCATAATAATGTCAAGGCGCTCGCAGACAAACAACAGGTTAGGTGTGAGTGAGTGACTTCTTGAGTATGCTGCTGGACCCTGAAACTCACTGACAAAAGAGATAAAGACTGACCTGAATCCTGCCCAAAGAAGAGCTGCAAAACTGGTAGGAAATATCGATAGAACAGACGGAAAACCAGACCAGACTAACAGGCCTAGTACAGAGACTAGGCCTAAATTGGGGAAAACCTTACTGATGGATGCAAAGACAGAAGACTTCAGATATTAATCAGATCAATACCCCAAACCCATCAATCAATATCTTCAGCAGCTGTCAACAACATCAAGACAAAAACGCAACCAGCAATATATCATCCCTCACTCAAGCATCAAACACCACCACAGAATTTTCTTTGTAAAAACAGCAAACCACTGGAACAAACTCTCACCAGCTACATAGTCAATTCTTAGTACCTCCGATTATTGTTTAGCGAATCAATTTCCATATCACTAGTTACTAGACTGGGAAATAATTAATGAAAAGCACGTTACTAAAGTGGTCATATATATATTTATGTTTGTTACGACCTCAATTGAGGACTTGAGGTAAGATATATGCGATGATCTCAACCGAGGTAGGAACGAGGTACATTGTAAGAGCACCTAGCTAAAGGCTGGGAACAAACTTCTCATCAATGCAACTGACAAGGCAATATTGTTATCAATAATCAATTGTTTGAGTATTCACTGTTGCTGATGAGTCGAGCCGTGAAACTTCCTGTTTGCCAGGTCAGGTGATATTGAGGTTCTGACCTTAGTTTCAGTCATTAAACCTTGTTTCGAGGAAGGGGAGACCATCAGTGTACTCTTTCAAACTAGATAGTGTCAGATCGTAGGTAGAAAAGGTTCACTCAAGCTTCTCAAGAGCCTAAGCCCCCACACACCCTAGACCAGATGAGATAAGGCCATCCATATTGAAATGACCAGGCCATAGCAGGTCCATGCAGGACTACACAGCTCCAAACCTCTCTCGAAAAAGCAGCAATACCTTCTGACCGGAAGAAAGTTCTAGTTTGCCTATTCTACTAAAATAGGAGACACGCATATTCCGTCAAATTACTGACTGTGTGAGTTTCACATCGATGGTAAGCAAGCTCCTATAACATACTACCACTAGCCATCTTCTAAAACATGCTGAGGAAAGCTTCGAATATCGACATGGTTTTTGCCAGAAGAAAGGTTCTGAGAAGCAGCTCATCGAGTTAATCAATTTTTAAGGCTTCAATATAGTCAAGAAATATCATAATATTATATCATAAGAAATATCATAAGAAATTGGTCAAAAAGCTGTCATATTACAGAGTATCATATCAAGTATGCTCATCAGTCAAGACCTTTCTTGCTAATTGTGCTCAGAAAGTAGCCTTAGATGGATGCACATAATTATTATGATGAAGTAGCACTGACATCAGGAGTACCTGCAAGGGTCAGTGATTGGCCCAGCAAGCTAATCCCTCAACTGAGGCAGTAAACGGTTGTACTGACAGGTCCATAGCAGTTGTGCAGATGTAGCGGACCTGGACAATTGTAGGTTTACGGTCGCTAATACAAACTGAAACGCTAATACAGACCAACGAGAACCAAATTGCAGAAGTCCTCTCCAAAGAGGATTGCTATCATTAGATGGTCTTGTAAGGTATATATAATTATGCCAAGGGATTAACATTATTTTTATATATTTTTTCACCGTCAGTCTGATTGCTTTTCAGTTTTGGACCTATTGTTTGACCCTGACCCATGGTAGATTCTCACTACCTGTGTCCGGAACTCCCAAGAACCCGAAAACCAAAAATATTTATGATTAATATTTAATCTTCTAATATTCATATTGATATAATTTGATATTTATATTCCGAATTGATATCATATTGCCATTGTTGAGGATTTTGCTTTGGGTGTTACTGCTATATTTGTGCATCTCGATCCATGCTGCCTTACTATCTGTAATTGCCGTTGCTTTCATAGGCAAATCGTTGCCTGAGAATGTCAACCAGTTATCTGGTGACATTGTGAAACTGAGATGCCTGTAGCCTAATTATCCTTTTAAATCAAAACCACAATGGTGTTATATAACGATTTTTATGTACAAATTGATTTTTTCATCATGAAATTAAAGGTTTTTCAACAAATTTTCTTTCTGCCGAGTAGAGAAAGAAAATTTCTGTGGAGTGAGGAAAGAAAATTTCTTTCTGCCGAGTGAAGAGGTAGAACCTCAAGATCAAGAACCGGAAAACTCCATTTCTTTAATTTTGCAAAATAACTGGTTTGTATTCTCGGGCAGCAAATATTTGTTATTAAGCTCGCCAATTACAATTTGGAAGTCAAACTCATATTTGTTTATACAAAAATGACATGATGGGATATGTCATGGAATGGAAGCTTCACAGGCCATGCATCTTCTATAAAATATCTCTCATTCATAATTGTAAGCAGTTGAGTATATACCATTTTTCTAGGCATCTACGTAACTTATAGTGCTACCTGCTAAGTACTCTAATAATACTAGTCATTGAACCGAAGCTTTCCAATGAACTCAATAATATAGAGTTAAAAATTAATAATAATGTAATAATAATAATTATTAGTTTGACTTTAATATGATTATTATTTATATGATCTATATATGTATATATATATATATATATATGATGTGGATATTGCTTCAACCTTTGTGATTAGGGAACATCGGTGCACCACTGTATTTTGAGCTCTTTTGAAGCAAATATTCAAATTGGGCACTATGATGGAATTGAAATAATATCTTGGAAGTATCAGCTAAATTTGAAAGATTTTAGATTTCGATTGATTGCTGGAGTTAACTTCGATTAAATTTGTTGAATTGCAGATTATGTTTATACAAATATAAGATGTTGTTTTGTTTTGAATGTAACCGACTATCTATCGATCAAAAATTGAAATGTTGCTTTACAGTCTTTCATCTAAACAAAGTTTGCTGCAAATTTAAACAAAGATAATAATTGCTTGTATTATGGAAATTGTATGAATCATTTTAGCCTCCTGAAATCTGATTGAACTGTTTCAGAGCTCATGCAGAGTTGTTGAGCATCTAACCTTTCATCGTCAGTCAATTTGCGAATAATTTACTATATTAAGGCCATGTCTACTCATAGCCATCAGCTGGTCAGCGGAGTTGCTGCAGAAATTGTGCACTTATCACATTACAACACTGACTTCACAATTCTTACTAAACATCAATGTGGCCATCTTTTCAGCAGTATGTTTTGGCTAATCCAACTCTATGAAAATGACAACTTGCCATATCTAATATTGGGATTGCAATATACCAATATATAAAATATACTGTTGGTAATATTGTCTTCCCAACTGCCACAATCACAATGTGAGCACTGATGGTGTAGCCTGGCTTCCCAAGCCAACTGCATTGAGGAGTTATCTGCCCACGAGCTTGTGTTGGTGTTCCCACACCATCACCAACCCAGCCAAGAGCGCGCTACCCCCAATGTGGCATGGGCCCAGTCCACTGACGGTGCTAATGAAATAAACAGAACACTCAACTACAATTGATTTACGCTATTGAATACGGCGGGCGGGTAACAATAATGTGTCCATCTACTGCATTGATAATGATATTTTGCTATCATTTCTAGTGATATTTTGCTGATTATAATAGCTGCTTTTGTATGAGGTCATTTTAAAATTGAAGTCTATGTGCAATGATAGCAACAAAAAACCTGGAACTTCCTCACAGTAGCGCACAAACTAGACAAACAACAAGCACATGAAAAATAACATGATACATGCATATTATTCCCATGGCCACTCACTCATAACTAGCAGTTTTTGTTATGAATGATTCTAAAGCTACAGAGTTCGTTGCTTATAATTATATTGTCCAATAAATACATATTAGAGCCTAATAGACATGTTGGAGCCTGATGGAAGTTTTATATATTTGAGCCGCGGGTCGGTCACAAATTGAATTCCAAGTGTTTGAGATGCCCACATTGGAATTACTACCCTTTTCCCCCAGGGTCTAAACACTTGCAAACAGTCGAGTTTTACCTATAAATTTTTCATAGAAATTTTCACCTGAACGGCTAGATAGCCATCAAGTCTGATTTCCAAATTAGTTTTGCTTCTAAAAACCATTTATGGAGTGTCCACAACCAGTTGGAACGGTATTGTAAGATAAAATTGTTCGCAAACCCTAACGTGACCACACATTTGCCATTGAAAAGGGAGTTCCCAGATATCCAAACACTGAACCCCATTTGACCTGACTCGTAAAAAAAGGATCGTGCAGGTGGTCAACACGGCTCTTCTTATAAAGAGAAAAGGTCGCATGGCAATAGATTCAACCTTGACATAACCCGAGCGCCTTTCAAAATACTGTTGCATGGTAATTCCGCCCGCATCATTTTCTGGAGAGTTGCGCTTGGTGTTTGGAATTCTGGGAACTTCCTTTTCAATGGCAAATGTGTGGTCACGTTGTGTTTGGAAGCAATTTTGTCTTACTATACCGCTCCAACTAGTTGTGGAGCCTCAAGCCTTATAACGGTTTTTAGGAGCAAAACTAATTCTGAAATCAGACCTGATGGCTTGCTAGACGTTCAGGTGAAGATTTATATCAATAATTTGTAAGTAAAACTCAGACTGTTGGCAAGTGTAGACCCTGGGGGAAAGGGTAGTAATTCCAATGTGGGAATCTCAAACGCCCGTGGAAATCACTTTGTTAGGGTCCCGTGATTGGAGTCTAATGAGGAGTTTTACCTCGAAATGAATACTGTCAAATTAGCCAACTTGATTAATAACACTGCTAAGAAATTGTATATAAAAACCTTGTTGACTGATGATGAGGGACCACGAAACCAATTAACCGAAGCTACTGACCCAACTAAATGAATTCTGATGCAAAGAGCATGGCCAAGTCCTATTGGCAAGCAGCTAATCACTATCACACAGAATCTCCTAATAGTATTCTAAAATATTTTAGTATATTTAGTAAGGAGTACTGACAGTTTCGTCAAGTGCAGTTAGAAAATGAGCGTTTCTAGATTGCGGTTGGCGCGTAATAGTTGCCCCCTCCCCCTTCGTTTCTTAGCGAAGTTGTCACTCTTTTTCGAACTGAATTTGCGAATAGTCATGGATTTATTTGGTAGTTACTGTCATTACCGTAGCAGTTCAGTAGGTTAGACTAATGCCATGTGGAATTGAAACTCTACTCACTGTAGTACTCATATTGCTAGTTATGATGAGTTAGTAGGAAATTATTTACATGTCTCTACCTACAAGTGTGATTTGTTGGAGAAAAAAGGGATATATTTCTGATGATTGTACCCAGCTTTCTTCTGAGGATTCATCTGTTTTAAGTGAATGCACTACCTGAATATTACCTGAGTATGTCAGCTCTGTAATAATTCATCCACTTGAGATCTCAGTTAATATGTCACTGGGGCATTCCAGACATCCCTATACAGTATGCATATATGGCAGAGGTGTTCACTGGTCATGTTTTGTCAAGTCACCAGTAACTGCGAGTCAAACGCAAACCCCAGTAAGTCACAAGCGGGTCAAGTATTTTAATATTGAACCTAGTCAAATCAAGTCATAGCTCATAATGGCCTACTTTTAGTCGGCAATTCCAGTCAAGTAATGGCTCCTCTAAGTAAAGTCTCAGGCTTTTCAAACATGAGAAAACAAATATTGTTTTTCATTCCTAACAAAAATCACATTCCAGATTAAAACCATTTCATTTACATATTTTTTTTGCAATATCATATTGCATACCTGAGTAGTATAGAGTGAGCAGAACGTTATCCCAGGTCAATATCTAGGACACAAATAACCAGGAATCCATATCATCGTGACGGGTGGTCCACCAAACCTCCCCCACCCATTTGTCACGATCTCTAAAAACCAAAGTTATTTTGGTGTGAGTAAAAGAGAAAGCAGGTTCCTAACTCCAATGCCGGGGTTCAAGACGGGTGGAATGCGGGGATTTTGTAGAACCCAAGGCTAGGCAAAACATGACGAGATACGACCGCCGGAGAGGTCGGAAACCTCACGAAGGTCATTTAGAGGAGAGCAGATCTGGTGGACTCGATGGTGCATCATCATCGCCATTCTCACCGAGACCAGCAACCGACGCGACGAAAGGACGTTTTGACGAGTGGAATATGGGACAAAAAGAGTAAAGAACGTTAAAAATTACGACGAAGTACAAGGAAATAAAAGGACATTGTACCAACAAACCGACCTTTTTAACAAAAGGATATACGAAAAACACAAAACAACGACAACCTGACAACAAAAGGACATTGTGACAACAACAAAAATATAAAGACACCACTAAAAATACATAAATAAGGACATCGCGACAAGCAAAAGTAAGGAAAAAGACCAACAAAAGGACATCATGACAACAACAAAAAATACATAAAAAGGACATAGTGACAACAAAAAAGTAAGGAAATAAGATCAACAAGAGGATATCGTGACAACACAAGAAGTCAAAGAGACACAAAGGATATTGTGACAGAAAATGTAAGGAAAAAGAACAACAAGAGGACATCGCGACAACAAAAACCCGCTAAAATCATAAAGGACAACGAGCGATTACAAAAGAAAGACCTAATAAAAGTAAATGCGAAAAAATGATGGTCGGACGTTGATGCGAAATGCTTGATGTTGGAATGATGATGGCCGGATGGCATTGAATGATGGCATTGGCAAGGATGGCTGGCATGAATGCCTTCATGCCATGGCTTCATGGCATGAATGCCTTCGGCAATTCGGAATTCGGCAATGAATGCCATGAATGCCAAAGGCATGCCATGCCTTCATGGCATGAATGCCATCAATGCCATTAATGATGGCATTGATGGCATTCTCAAGGATGGCTGCCATTGGCCAAGGCCAAGCCAAGGATGACTTCATGGCATGAATGTCATCAATGCCATGAATGATGGCATTGATGGCATTGGCAAGGATGGCTGCCATTGGCAAGGACGGATGGCAAGGATGATGGTATTGAAAAAATGATGGCCGGACGTTGTTGCGAAACGCAAAAAAAAACACGGACGTAGATGCGAAAAAATGACGCGGACGATGGCTAAAGGCCGCCGACGGGGTAGCGAAGGCGACGCCCCATACCTCCCACCACCGCTCACGAATTTGGAGCCGAGGCCGCTCGCCCGGGGGTGCTGGCACCCAACGCCCCCCACAATGAAGACCGGTATGAGAAACCTACTAGTCTCCTGGGTTAGACATTGTGACAAGCGACACCCGCGGGTACTTGTTGTTTTTGTTCGATGAAGACGGGGACGATATTTGCTCACACTATACTATGTCGGGACTCACCTGGTGATGTCACGAGAGCTTGTCAGATTCTCGTCGAGTCATCTCCGCCACCAACAATGACTTTAAAACCTGTAGAGAGAGAAGACCATCCAGTTCAGTCGATGGAGGAAGAGGGACGCGAAAGGCTTCCTCCTGCACAATTGGAACCACCGTCTATCCGGGATGCAGGAAGCAATGAGAGGCCGCAAAGCCCTCACCGGCCGGCTGATAAGTCCGAGGGCTGCGCCCTCCATCCACACCACCCGGTTCGTCTCCGGTCTGGGAGCACACTGCGGGCACCAGCACGTGGAATCCCGCATATATACACAGGCGCAACGACCGTTGCAACCGGTAATGACACCCTTGTAAAAACTGTGGAAACAGATTGGGACAGCTTTACGAAAAACATAAAAATATATTGAAGAGTGTTTTCTGGGAGCAAATTGCGAGTACCATATACACGCGCGCGTTGCAACCGACAACGACACCCTTACGAAACCATATCAATAGATTGGAGTGTAAAGGAATGGGGACTATGCACTTGGGGTGTGTGGTGTGTAAAAAAGTGACCAAACGGTTTATATTTTCTACTAAAGAATTTTATTTCGAAGAAAAAAAAGAAACGATTTACACAAACGATCACATTTTTCAGTCGCTGGAATAAACTTCCCCATCAACATTATGTTCACCATCTCGCCACCCGAGTGCGAATACGTACAGTAGGCAACTCTTGTTGAGCTCGTGTGCCAGGCCCTCTGGCATTCTCCCATCTCTGGTGACAACGCTGGTGTCAGCATCAGATCCGACAAGGGCTCGCAATGACCACTCGTCGTTTGCCAAGGCAATGTGGCAGCACGTGAGCCCGTCAGAGTCCCTGCTCGCATTCAGTGCTCGCCTACAGATGCCGGGGGCTGTGAAACGCAGAACCCGAACAGCTGTGGTGATAGCGGATATGCATTCGGCATTTTTGTGGTTGACAGCCGCGTGGAAGGGCGTCTCACCTCTGGCATTTCTCACACAAATGTCTGCTGTGGGTGATAGGAGTGGGTCCAAACTGAAATAAGGGTTCTCGTAGAATTGGTGTTGGGCCTCATACCGACAGAAAGGTGCGGCCAGCGAAAAGGCGCACGACATTCCACCTCTGATGAATACGAGATGGTAAGGCATTTGCCATTCGCTGTTGCAGATGGATCCACATCCCGGGCCACCCATCGCGAACACGAGTCGGACGATACGAGAACAGTGTCTGGCGACCAGGTGAAACAGCGCATCTCCGCTTTGACCGCTTTTGGCCAGTCCAGCCCATGTGGCAGAGACGCCACATGGACCACGAGGCATACAACGTTATCGTGTCAACGCCTAGCGTACTCAAAAACGGGTGAGTAGCTGTTGTCACCTAAAGGGTCGGGGCCCCAGAGCACCATCCTCAACTCAGCCACTATCTCTTCCCCGAGCTCCACTAAAATAGACACACCATCCGACCAATCTCAGCCCGTCGTTAGATGGAAGTATACTTTTGACGAGAGCGTCGCCTGGCTCCGTTGTGAGACTGTTCATGATTGCCAGTTGCCTCGAGGTTCGACTCGGAATGGTAGCCATGCATACCGATGTCCTGTTATTAAGGTCTCCTATGATAGGATGAGGACCTACTGTACACACAACTCTCATCACAACCAACCACGTAAACGAAGCCAATGTTGCACCAAAGTTTATTTCTAGTATATTTACAAAGACAAATAACAATAGATCGGAGTGTTTATAAAATACATAAATTAACTCATTCCCACAAAACAGCAAAGTTTATTTCTAGTATATTTATAAAAACGCACATAGCAATAGATTGGGGTAATACCAAATCTCGTATATTTACATAAAAAAACATAAGTAGATATATTGTAAAGAACTATACAGAAGTGTTACAAGTGGAAACTCCATCATCGCACACACCTCGTTTGCCATGAAATAAGCCAATCCCGTCTTTAGTTGTGAATACGTATAGGTGGTATTGTCCTTTCTAACAAAGCCACTGTTAATACCGAGCTTAGGCACCCCTGTTGCTAGCACACGACAAAAACACTCTTTTGTGAGGTGGTTCGTACCTTTGCTCAACCCGTTGCTACTGTACTTTGTCCTGTTACTGTCATCGTTCCAGCAAAAGTAAGTCTTCGAATTCAGTGCTATTATATCACTTCCCTCAAACTCTTCCTTGAATAGTCCAGGAGTGCGCATGTCGTGCTTGTATACCAACTGACCGCAGTGGTCGGCACGCAACTCCACTTGTCTCTCCATCTTGACACGCACAAAGTCTGCGGCATGATTGTCAGATTAAGGTCTTAGGAACCACTGTACCTCCGCATAGAATGCATGTCTCTGTTCAGGTATAGCAATCTGCCCAAGAGGTAGTGTTCGAGCCATATAAGTGCTATCGGTATTCATTTCCACATACTGGAAGTCCTTCCTGTCCACAAGCCTATGAAAAAGAAGAAAACTACTCCGAGTGAATACACAAATCATCTGTTGGTTCATATCACAAAAGTTAGTGGAAGTGAACATGATTGTGCAAAGATGTGGAGTAGTTAGACTTTTAGCTAAAACGAAAGGATTGGAGAGGGATGATAGTGAAGTACCCTACCTGTCCATAAAGTCGTAGTAGAACTCCAACATCCTTAGCTTGGCATACTGCAAGATCGTGAAGCCGAGGGTTACGGGTACATCCATGTTGATCTAAAACGTACAGGGAAAGATGGTTAAGCAGTGACACAAAGCAATAATCGCACCGATCATACACTCAGAGTGAAAAGCTAAGCAACGACAACAGGA
>JAOQGN010161707.1:0-11243 GCA_027564295.1 Himantozoum antarcticum | reverse complement strand
AATTGAAGACAAACTATTAATTGAAGACAAACTATTAATTGAAGACAAACTATTAATTGAAGACAAACTATTAATTGAAGACAAACTATTAATTGAAGACAAACTATTAATTGAAGACAAACTATTAATTGGTTGAGCCCCTACATCACTAAACTTCTCCATGTAAAGGCTTAGAGTTACGGGTTTCATGGCGTTGCGCTGAGCCTAAATTTAAAATTTACTGATATTTTCTGTCTACAACTCGTATGTCTGTGTCTTTGAACTCTATGACATCAAAGCATATTCTCAAGAAGTATTATTAGTCTAATCAGATGGCAACACAGTAATTATTTGAGATGTGATGATATCTATTTTGTAACAACTACTAAGCATCGACGCAATATAATTTACTATACAAAAATCTCCAGGAATAGAACTCAAATCCATGCTTTTGCAGACCAGAGTGGCACACTACATATTTTGTAACTCGAATCTAAACAAATATTAGTACGCTATTATCTCGGAATACTATATTTTGAGCCCAGAGGGAACATCCATGAAATATTGTGACTTAGCATACTTAATATAAATTAAAATGCTCAACATTTAACATAATAGTGCATTGTATTTGAGAGCAGTTCGGTGGATAATAGTGATGTCAAGTATAGCAAGTAATAGTGACCGCAAGTAGCAGCAGGTAACAATAGTGATGTCAAGTAATAGCAGGTAATAATAGTGACGGCAAGTAGCAGCAGGTAACAATAGTGATGTCAAGTAATAGCAGGTAATAATAGTGACGACAAGTCGCAGCAGGTAACAATAGTGATGTCAAGTAATAGCAGGTAATAATAGTGACGGCAAGTCGCAGCGGGTAACAATAGTGATGTCAAGTAATAGCAGGTAATAATAGTGAAGGCAAGTAATAGCAGGTGATAGTAGTGATGAAATCAATAGGTTAATCAAAATGCTTAGCACTTCCAATGAGTTACTTATCCCATAGAATCTTACATACACTTACATGCATATTTCATAATATTTGCTTATCCTACCGACCTACCCTGGAACCGAACAGCAGAATGGATGACATCATTGACATATTCATTCAATTTAATATTGTAGTGTTGTTGGAGAATTGAGGGAGGCTTACCCTCCCACCCGACCTAAGATCATGCTAGTCTAAATCATATCAACTGCCAATAGTTTGTAAAATAATTACAAAAATCCCATGTATATCTAATGTAGAATTACTCGATTTAGTAGAATTCAACATATGTTTCTAAAGTAAGTTAATATGGAGGAATTTAAATGTGGAATTGGTAGTTGACAGGAAGCTTGACACATGGAAACAAGTGCTTGATAGAGATTAATAAGACATGCATCAGCAGGTTGAGTATTAGTCAAGTATACAAATGACAGGTCATAGAACCGGTCATATACTACTATACACCTAGCTAACTGTACACACTATAAACTGCTAGCCAATGTATCCTGATTAGGCTCTGAGAGTCCTTGTACACATACTTGTAATCTTGCAGTTGGAGCCAAGTAAACAGAGAGGTACAGAGAGACAGAAGCAGGGGAAGGAGAGTCAAATGGTGGGAAGGAGAGTCAAATGGTGGAGATGCTGGCGAGGGTTGAAAGAAGGAGGTATGGGGTTTGGGATACGAAAGGGGAGTGTGAGAGTGGAGAGAGGGAAAGACAGGGGGACAGGGGAAGAGTGGGTCGGACCATTTAAACATGGGGATAGAGACCAATGCTGTCACAGAAGTAGGTTATGCAACACAATGGAGCAGTGTACTCTAGGTAAAATGGTAATCTGTACTCTAGGTAACAAAGCAAAGAAAACAGGTTGGCTTTAATGCTTAATCGTTTAAACTATGATCAAAAGGTCAGTGGCTTAAAGGTCAAAAGGTCAGCCATTTAATTCTCTGCCAAACCAGTCTGTATAATATAATTGCTATCAAAATAATTACTATACACCCGTAGACATTTTGTATGGTCTATGCAACTGAGGGAAACCCTGATAACAACTTTTAAAGCAGTACAAAGGGTTTACAACTTACAAGAATTAAATAATATACAGTTTGATATAAATTCTGCCAGTTACATCAGCATTGCTGGCTACACTATTTATGCCTATGATATACTCTAACCTCAAGGACCTCCATCATAATATTTATGGCTAACAATTGGGGACATATACTCGAAGTTCCTATCATTATTAATTCTATTGGGATGTAGGACAGCTTTATAGGGGGAATTTAATAGCTTAAATTTGAATTGTTTGTAAAGATATTTGTTTACAAGTTTGCAATGCAAGTGGCACAGTCTCATAAATACCCTGACACTTCTTGAGGATATTTCCGCTTCAAACTTATGAAAGTCAAGGTACTGTACCATCCCAGCACCAGCAGTATAAAAGTCAAGGTACTGTACCATCCCAACACCAGCAGTATTAGTAGACGTTAACAATGGTTCATCATGTAAATATCTAAATGCCGGTACTAAATATTCATTTATTCATAGATACCATTTATTTGAATGCTTTAAATCACTTAATTTGAATTCCAAATTATTCAGATTTGAAAGCTAGTAGAAATACACTTTGACCTTTTAACCTTACTGTTTGCGACCAAAGCAAAACACCATTACTTTATGACGTCTGCATCACCAACTCGGTCAAATATTTGAAGCCAAAGTCCTTACACGCTCACTTTCTCATGTAATAAATGGACATAAAACTCAAGGTTGTAAATCTTGTTTCCTCACCGTACTTTTCCAAGGATACAATTATTTATTAAAATATGGAGATATTTCCCAAATAATTTACTTTGTAATGCTCTCAAATTTTTGACATAAATTGCCTAATACAATTAATGTTTCCACAGTAGAATTTAAAGATTTTCGGAAACAAACATCTTTAGAATAAAGATAATAAATTACTGCAATACTCTTTCTGCTCAGCAAAATACAAATTACGTTAATAACCACCCTACTCTCTAATATAGCTTCATGGTCCCTGGTGCAAAATATAGCGCTTCATGGTCTCTGGTGCAATAGATTGACACAGACTTTACCATTAAATGTGTTTGGCCTTACAGCGATGTTGCAATGAGCAATATATAGACTGCATTTTTGCACACAAAGCTTTGCTGCGTCAAATGTGTGTCCTGACAAAGCCCAATGTTTTATAACATGAAATGATTCTGATAATCCAGTTATATTACATACGTAGGTGGATGTTGAACCTCTCTAACCATAAATTAAGAGATATTTCGGATGTTAGGGCCTTATATAATACTTGGCTTTAATCTTGTTATCCATGAGAGAGGATAACTCCAAATCAAATATGTTGTAGCGTCATAGTAATAGAACAATAGTTTTTACAAAACACAATATCTGATTGGCAGCAAGACATGTAATTGTCCAATTGGCTTGCACCATGTTGTGGAAAAACAACTAGCTTTGTTTTCTGCTAACATTTGCAATGCTTTGGAGTACTTGAGTTAGAATACTTGAGTTAGAGTACCCGAGTTAGAGTACCCGAGTTAGAGTACCCGAGTTAGAGTACCCGAGTTAGAGTACCCGAGTTAGAGTACCTGAGAAATTTAGATTAAAGTGCCTGTTTTTAGCTGCGTTGTGCTGGTTATTGTTATACTATTGTCTAACTCGATATCTTGTAGCTTTATCTCAAAGTTAGGGTAATAGCAAAGCCAACAACAAAAAGCATTCATATAAAACTGATATTTTTCTTAGCTTACGAAACTATAGTTCTGAAACACATTATGCAATTTTTTCTCAAATCTAAGTATTTTGCTTTCTTCCATAATGCATGTATATTATATGAATATTGTAATGTACACTGTGCTAACAACATTTACAGGCTGGTGTAAATGTTAGCACGTTACCCTCCTGACCACCACGATACTGAAATATATTATTGTGCTTTTAGATGTACATTAATTATAATATATGAAATCCAGTTGGACTAACCTATAATGTTGGCATGCATAACAATGGTAATAAGTGAACATCCATCCTTAGATTCAACGTAATAAGCAATGCAGGACTGGAATGTAATCTTTCAAACTCAAAAATTTGCAAAAACGAGTTGTGGAAAGATATCGAATACTGTTCACAATCAGTGAAAGGCTGAAAGCTGACTTTCCGTCGGTTAGTAATACTATAGGCTTACTACTTGAAGAAAATTCCTGGTAAGTAAAAATAACATTTACCATTCTACGACACTCTGCCCGGTTCAATCCCAGGAAAACTGCCACATAATTCAAACCGTGAACATTTCTTGCATCACCCAACGATTTCAATAATAAGACCCTTACCTATGGCTTACCAGCTGTTTAGTTCCAGTTCGTATTTGTATTCTCTGTACACTGATTGATGTCCTCTCTTTAGCTGCCTGTAGGTCTCCTGCTCCAATACCCAACTGAACTGCCAATCTGTCTCTCCGTAAGACCTGCAGTTTCTCTCCGCTTGGCTGGTCAGGGAACTCAAGTGAGCCACGCTTCTCTAGCATATTAGTGGGACGGTCTACCACGACCCTATGGTAATAATGGTAAATGGAGCTAGAGTTTGGTTCTATGATTGATGGATATAGTATTAATTAATCCGCAGATCTGCTGTTGCACAAGCAAACTATTATTAAAGTTGCCTGACCTCTTAAGCCCACTGAGGGTGGAACCTTATGCCACCCTACCTGGAGATGTCAACTTGTTACTAAGACTTCTGTCCATCAGCTAGAGGAAGGATTAGTGTCTCTTTATCTCTTAGAGGTGGATCTCGAATGTGGGAAGCCAATGAGGGGTTGCTTTCTTGATGGTTGGGTAATCTAGCGCAATTGTATGTTTGAGATTCCTGATCCTGCCCTGGTAAATTTTTTTATTTCTACGCAGCCTAGTCTGGTACGCAGCCTAGTCTGGTACGCAGCCTAGTCTGGTAGTCTGGTACGCAGCCTAGTCTGGTGTTTATCAAGAGCATCAACATGATATGAGTACTGTGCAATTCCCGATTTGAGGTTGGTGGGTCAAAGCTTCCATAAAACATGCTTGCAGAAAGTTTTTAGCACTAATAACTGAGAGCCGATGTCGAACAAAAATAACTAAGCATTATTACTATTGCATAGTTATTATCGTTATCTATTCCTATAGTATTGTTCTTTTATTATTATATTATTATTTATATATATATTATTATTATATTATTATATTATATTATTATTATAATATAGTCCTATATTATTGTTCTTTTATGTCCTATTATATATTATCATCTTAGGGCGCCTTTGAGATGCGGTACTGTGATGCGATGCCAAACTGTTGGAATCAGACAACTTCGGTGCGCTGATGCGATGCCTCAGTGCTGTATTATCTTTCATAATATTTTTATTCATGATGCGATATATAATAACAGCAGGACAACAGTCCTGCCATAGAGTTGTGTTCCCTTCTATTAAGGGAAGATAACACTGTCCTACATTATACTAAAGCTCTAGTAGCTGCCCTGCCTAGAGAGTCAAGCAAATAACTTTATAATACATTTTCTGGAAACAAAGAGAAAGATAATGTTTTAGTCCATCTGCTCAGTTTGCCACGTTGATACGTCCATTTAGAAACAGTTAAATGAGTTGTGAGTATTGACTTACAATATAATAATGATATGTAATAATAATAATATCGATGCATATGCCCAAAAAGCGAACACCCAATGCCATAACTGAGTTTCTTGAATTCCAAATTAATCCTGGCATCGACTCAGAAGAGGTACCTGTGCTGATATAATGATTAAAAATGATGGAAAAAATTATTATTTGCTGTTTTTAAACGTTTTATTGAGGACATTGCATCGCATCGCATTGCGTATTTTCGAAGGCACCTTTATATTATGGCATTTAGTAGCAGTGCTTGATCATACTCTCATTCAAATTTCTGTGTACATCTAGAAATACTTGTCACAATTTAAGATTTAATTGCATGTGATATTTAGCGGGCTGCAGAAATTGGTAGGAAGAGAATTCAAAATATAAATATAATACATAATAAGCCCGTCTGATTGAACAGATTAATTTTCATCAGTTGGTAGATGAGCTGGTGGTCTAGTATGGCATGGCATTTTGTGTAGTTATAGTTTAAATTTCATGGTAATCCAACCGTTTATGCATGTAGCAAAATCTGGTATGCTGTTCTTGAAGGACATTCAGTGGACATGGACAAGAATAGGCCTATGTGATGCGGAAGGCAATAATTTTATTGATTTTAAGTAGAAGGACTCAAGATCGCCAAAGTGTACTTGTGTCCTATGATCAGGTAATAACAGTGAATGTAGGCTACATATATGTTATGTACATGCACCATATATGTATATATGTTACATATATGTACGTACATGCACCATAAATGTAAACTTTGATAGTTATTATTAAAATTTTAATAATAATAATTATTATTATTGCCTCCCACTCCTTGATTAGACACTTCAAGATTATATTTATCTACTGCAGCGATGTTGCTGTTCTGTCGTCCTCCTCACAAACACACTTGACTGCTTCATTCAGCAAATAACAGGATGTACGCATGTGTAGACTAATAATCTTGTTTATGAGTTTTACAACTGTTGTATGAATCTGAAAATATTCTTAAATTGCTTACAATGATACAATAATATATGCTGGTACTTCATGAATAGATGTTTGTTTATCATTAGATTTCTCATTCACACTCATTTACTAGTCACTTTACCCTATTTCTCCTCTATCCGCCATGACAGACAAACATGTGATGTGGCTGTTAGTGAACTAGCCATATCAGTATTTAGCCTTTACCAACCCTCCACCATGAAAGTATTGTGATCAGTGATCAAAGTCAGGGGCTACCAGGGACTACTCAGTAGTCCCATCTATTTTTAAGGGACTACTCTACACCATACAGTATACCCACCTCATGTTCTTGAAATTAGCAAATGAGGCAGTAATATTAATCTGACCATTCAAAAAAAACATGCCATACCTACATTTATATGCGGCTTTGGTAATGATGTTGCATAGCATGCAATATTATAATAAATTATGTTGTTGCTGATTTACTGTAAATAGCCAGGTTCAGGTTCAAATCATGTTATTTGTTAGCATCTTTCCATTTTTTTTCTATTTTTTATTACAATCAATCAACAGAGCATACCCTACTGAAAAAGGTTTTGAGGGCATGGTGCAAACAGCAATTACATTTATAATGTCATTCCAATTTACTTTTTGCTCATAATTTAGGAGGTGAGTTTGGCACTACAAGGTTAGCCCTGCTCAATCATTCCACATTTATGTTATCAAGGAGGCAATCAAATGATAATTGTTCTATCCTATCATTTATAAACTCCCAAATGGGCAATAAAACTTGACTCTCCATCTTCTTCAATTTGATCAGATATGGGTATATTACAGTCTAATATACAAAAGGTTTTCCTGGAGGAGGTCTCCCAAACCACTGGCCGGAGGGTGCTCGCAGGTTTGCACGCTCGGCGGGGAGTGCTCGGCCTGGACGCAAGCGGAGCGAAAGCTCTCCAACAGCCTGTGTGTTCTCGCTTCGCTCAATTTATGGTAGCCCCACCTAAATTGGTAGACTTTGACCACTGATTGTGATAGGGGCATAACAATTCAGCCACTACTATTACCTTTATGATTATAATAAGTGGGCTAATCATTGCTATAAATAAAATAATATATAAATGATACAATTGTAAGGCAGAAATACTTTGCTAATAATAATAGCAATTTGATAGATATTTGTAGTAATGCTGCTATATCTATATTTGTAGTAAAGCATGTTGCTATATCTTTATTTTTAACTGCGAAACGTATTTGTAATTGTTTACATTAGCGGGCCCAATCGCTTGTGGGGCTCTATTTCAGTTTCTAATATTTACAACAGGTGGAAGGGTATAATAGATCGCTGGTGTCAGTCCCGCCGCAACACTCTAGTTATAAAGCTTTAATATATAATCCCACGACTGGAGGGGAGCGAAGCGAGCTGTTAGTCGTTTTTATGATAACACATGCACATACAACTAAACACATACCAGATTGAATATCAGATTAACTTAGGCTATTGTACTCAAAAACGGGAGGCGCCCAGTCCGAGCCTTCCAGCAGTAAGAATAAGATTTGCCAAGGTGTAATCTGGTACTGCGTGACTTAGTAGGTGAAATCTGAAGGTGATTCCATTAGTAAGGAGTAATTTATGAACAGCTCCATTTAATTAATATGGCATCAGTTTGACTTCTAGCTTCATTCCAAATGCGGGATCAATCATTTCCAAACATTTAGACATAATTAAATTCTTCAAATTTTCGAAAACATACCTGTTTCCCTTAGTAAATCCTATTTGAAAATGTCGTTACAGTAGACTGTGGTCATTATGAACAAATAACGTTGATATTATGTACAACCACTTGTAAAAGATGACGACACTGCAAATGGGTACACAGTCTATCTAATTTATTTAAATATTAAAATCGTTGACATCATGGCGGTCGGACGTGACGTAGACCTCTGACGTCTCTATGCATTTAACGCCATGTGTTAGTACTTTGCTTTCAAAAGGTAACAGATGACCAAACAAATTTTAGTCTTGGTAATGGTATAGTCTACCCACTACTCCCTTCCGAACGTCGTTGTTGATGATTTCATCATTTCTAGTATATAAGAATATATAAGAGAGGCTAACTGGAAAATCGTAACAAATCAGTTATAGAAAAGATAAAACTGTACTAAAAATATGTTTACACTACGCTGTGTTTAATTTATTGCTTTGTTTGGCATAGTGTCCTTCCTGGTGTTGGCTTTTTGATCGTGTCGGGCACAATGTATGTTTTAAGCGGATGATTATTGGACTATACTTGTGCCATTGAGTAATGTAATTCTTTATTTCACACTGTATGTTCTTCATAAGTCATCTTCGTTCACACTACTTTTTACTTAGGCTGCAAACTGACATCAGTATAGCCTATGGTGAGAGGAGGCAAATCCGAGATGATATCTTACAAATTGAGGCAATGCATAAACAGGCTAGCTTCACGGTGATGAAGAAACAGAAAGTATTAGACATGCTCGATCTGGTATCTACATCTACACACGGCGCTGGAATTCGGGTAAATATACTTCAAATTGCTAATATTTTCTTGCAAAATATTTTGATCAGACTTTTTGTAACCCCAACACCAGCCACAACTCTGTAGTAAAATTCCCCAACGTCATGCAGAAAGGCAATCAATTAATGACCAAAAATACTAAAAGTTTATAATGTGTAACTATTGTCACTTCAATAGTAATGAAATCTAACAGGGAGCGTTAAAAAGGTTGGGACACGAAATTTGTCGGACTTTTGCGCTTTTGTGGAGTTGTCTCATTATGGCGATGGAACACAACTCCAAATTCCACTAAATATTGCACTTCACTTTAGAAAATGACAAACCAAAACGTGCCTGCATCAAATACATACTTTTTAATATATAAATAATATTAATACATGTATAATACATGTATAATACATGTATAATACATATATTATACATAATATTGAAGGGATATAGTCATTATTTCTTGAATTGATAGGAATTCCAAAGTGTTTGTATTGTAATTGCATGTTGTTTGTATTTCATTTATTTTCAATAAATCTGAATTGTAATACTTTGTAAATCATTGTACAAGTCAATAAATTCACTTGTATGCCTGTTGTATGTTAATATTTCATGAATAAAATATCATACTTACTGTTGCTTATAAAGTATCATCATATTTATGTTTGGTTGAATCACAAAATAAAAAAACATTGCTATAACTATAAAATCTGCCTTCACAAATATACTCCAAGAAGGCAAGTTAGTATTTCATAACTCTTTCTACACGAGAACCGGGTGTAGAAACCACCACTAGCCACTTAGATAATGGGAAGGAATCATGGCACCCTCGTTATCGCTAACGCTATAACCATAGGCTATGAGAAATGGTGGTAATCAACATTTATAAAGAGCAATACAGAGTTGTCAGTGTTTGTATAATCTTTTGCTGAAAGTTGTAAATTCGCGCAAAATTGAAAATATTATCTCAAAATCTGGCAAAATAGACATGCAATTATGGTTCTACAATATTGCATTATATATGTGTAAGATTATTTTGAAAACATCACAGTATAAATAGGTAAACACAAGAAATTTATAGATGCTCCTTTATATCACTATATAACTCGTTGCGTGCTAATCAGAAAAACTCGTTCAAGACAGCATTATGCATCACATCGCTATAGAGCAGGGAAAGGTGAGCATAACTCCAAGACTGAAAAACTTAAATTTACATCTAGCATGTATAAAAACCATATAAAATGACTAGAATATTCGTGTCCCAACCTCTTTAAATTTGCATAGATAGCAGTTGTGTCATGGTGCACTTCAATTAATGACGCAAGACGTGTGTCAACACCTGGGTTGGATTCTCACTCATGATCGGGAGATTTTCAACCTGCAATTGGTTTCCTCTTTCATTAATTGAGCCTAAGGCTAAAATCTATGCCATGATCTCCTAATTACTAGCGTAGGTCTATTTAGAGATACATAAACATAAATATTAGATGAGATACATAAAATGATTATAAAAATCGGCATTACCCAAAAGGCTAAGATATTTTGCTGGAGTTGTCTTCTCTTGCACACTGGGACATTGCATGCAGTAATTTTGTGTCGGTAAGTATGGCTGCTTGGCAGTGAAACATGCACTTTTCCGGGTGGGTGATAGGTGATGTACAAGTGTGACACGATATATATATTTCAATCAATACAGAGCACATGAGGAGTGCAGTGACAAAGCACTTTCTTTTACCCACCTCCACCCAACATCATTCCATCCGTGCTACTGTTTAAATATTGACAGCTGTTTGGATATTCGATCATTATTATACACGTATTTATGATAAAAAGTGTCACCAGAAGCGTCATGTTTATAATATATTTATTTGATAAAATATATTTGTTATTAAATTTTCGATTAAGTAATGGAAATTGTTAACAATAAAAAGTCAACATACATTGTATGTACATTAAAGCTTACATTAGTGACAATTATTAGCTTTCATTGTAATTATCAGTTTGACACTTTATAGCTTTAAAGTACATACATTGTACATGTTTGTTGACTTTTTATCGTTAACAATTTCCATTACTCTGATGATGATCCACGGTAGTGGATCGAAAATTTAGTAACAAATACA
>JAOQGN010161596.1:0-11243 GCA_027564295.1 Himantozoum antarcticum | reverse complement strand
GTTCTCTCCCACTATGCTGTTCTCTCCCACTCTGCTTCAACAGATAACGCAGGGTGTCGACCAAGGTTCTGTTACCTCTCTCTACCACACCATTGCTCTGCGGGTGGTATGGTGTGGTCCGGATTTTCTCAATCACCCAGAGGTCACACAATTCTTGAATCAATTCAGATTCGAGTTGTGTGCCCCTATCAGAGTGTAGACACTCTGGGAGACCAAAGTAACAGAATGCTTATTCAAAGCATGTGCCACCACTGCTGCTGTAGCATAGGGTATGGCTAGCGCATCCTGCCATAGGGTGAAGTGGTCTGTGAAGACAACAATTCACTTGTTACCAGATTTTAGTCGTGGGCATTGGGCCGACTAAATCAATAGCGACTTGCTGCCACGAGCGACCAGCTCAGAGATGGCCCCTAGCCTGTTGTGAAGACCGTCTACTCTTTTTAGATACTTGACAAGTATCGCAGGACCTGATGATGCGTCTGAGGTTAGCTGTCATACTGGGCCAAAATCAGTCCAGCCTTATCCGTCCAGAGTGCGCATGAGACCAGAGTGAGCCAAATGGAGACATCATGACAGCAGTGAGACAGTATGAGAAAGAAAGATTCGATCAAAGCAGACACGAATTCAAAGAAAGACAAATGATGAAACGAGTAGAGGGCTGCAAGAAGAAAGTAATGCATAGACAACACATGAAGCAGACCTGTAATAAATAGTTGTTCATCTAGTGACACATGGCAATGGTTTGAGAGAGGCAGTTTAAAGCGGAGACGGAGAGTTTTCTTGATACAGTACAAAGATCTGGCACTGGCTACTAACTACATAAAGGCAAAGGTAGAGAAGAGCAGAGACTCCCGTTGTGTGTAGATTATGTAAAACCAAGGATGAGACGGTCACACACAGTAATTAGTGAGTGCAGCAAACTGGCTCAATTGGAGTACAAGAGAAGGCATGGCAAAGTGGCCACAACTGTACACTGGTGTCTTGTCAAGGCCAATGGACTGCCTCATACAGACCAGTGGTGGAATTACCTAGCTGATGCTGTTGTAGAGAATTATGTGAAGATTCTCTGGGAGTTTAATTAGTGATGGGGACGATTAGGAAATTTTAATCACAATAAATCGTGCCCTCAGCGAAAAATTAGTCTTCAGTTAATCTTGGAAATAATCTCGACTTAGACTGCATCAATTAATACAGTAAATTACATTGAAGAAATAAAAGTTAGAAGTTGCATTACATTTCGTACAGCTCATAATTTTTGTTTTGCTACATTCACATTGAACGGCTTATCACTGGGTGTTTATTTGTAGGGTAGCAGTTCAGTAGAGTAGGTTAACTGGACAAAGAAAGTCTGCCAAGGCATACTATTGTTTCTTTTCATGCTGACCATGGCTTGAAATGAAAAAAAATGGAAGCGCATTGGTTATCACACACATGTTTTAGTTATGATATAGCAGAATTCCATTCTGGAATGTAGTGATTCTGCCTGAAAATTAATTAGTAAGATTAAGTAAGATTAATCAGAAGCTAAATTAATCGATTTAAATTAACCTTTTGAGAATTAACTGATTTAATCTCAGTAAATAACTCAATTAACGCCCACCACTAATTTTGCAAATATATGTGGACAAACACATAGAAGCAAGAAGCCCAGATACAGTACGGTGAACAAAAAAAACAAGGAATGTACCATCTTAGACATATCAGTCCCAGGGAACAGATAAAAGAGGAGAAAAAATTGAGAAGTACTGGGATATGGCAAGAGAAGTTTCAAGGCTGTGGGGCGTTAAAGCAATATTGTGGTACCAGTTGTTATCGGAGCACTAGGGATAATTACTGAGAGATTCCAAATATATCTGGCAATGATTGAAGTCAACTTATCTTTTGAGACTATACATAAAGCAAGTCTACTTGCAGGTGCACACAATTAAAGGAAGGTATTAGAAATAAAGGAATGCTGAAGAGAAAATTCTTCTGATGACCCCTAGTCTTTGGATAAGACTCGGTCTCAGAGCAGTTCCCCAGCTTCGCCGTGAATAAAATTTTCAATAATAATAATAATTACAATACTAATAATTGAAGTTTGGCTAGTGGAATCTATATTAATCTAGTTATGATTTGTATGCATTGCAGCTTCATCAGGTTGGCTTGGCCTTAATAAGCTCACCATTTAGCCCTGAGATCAAAGCTTGCGCATACTAGGGAGTACTGAGGGAATGCTATGGTATGTGAACTGCTTTGTGGCAACCGCTTGAGCAAAAAATTTTACCCTGCAGATTGCAGGGAAATTTTTGAGAGATTGTAGCGGTGGAAATACAATTATAGTATTTTTCCAAAATCCCACTTCCACTATCGAATATTAGCACATGTGCCTGCATTTTGGTAACCTGACGTACTGTCGGGACCAGTTTATGGGTTAAAAACCCTCATTGTCATTTAGATGACGTGATACCCTATCTCCGATAATAATAATAATAATAATAATAATAAGTCTCCATTCTGGAGAAAAGTGGATAAGAGAATCTTGGACGCATGAGATGGGAAAAGAGGGCAAGCCTCTGAGAACCGAAGCAATAGAACTATTCAATGAGATCGGAAGGAGCCTAGTTTGAAGATGATGAAGCTAGATTGGATGGTCAAAAGCTGCAGGGGACATGGAAACATGTATGGTGGAAATTGAAAGCGATATTGAAAGAAGACAGAGAGAATATCCGTAAGGAAGTGTATGAAAGCAAACCAAAGCAGGGCGAGCTGTATAAAGCACTTGAGGGTAAAAGTCATAGATGCTTGTCAACAAATACTGATCCAAAAAAAGCGAGTGCCATAATTAATAAGCAGTAGAAGATGACAGAAACAAACGCATGGAAGAAACTCAGGAGGATGACATCAGACAAGAGCAGGTTATGTGGCGAGCAAACCGAAACTGTGATACACCTATTATCTGGCTGCAAAGTTTTAGCAGGAAAGGAATATTATCAAGGCACAATAATGCTTTAAAGGTGGTCACCAATGGCTAAAACAAGAGGAGCTTATAGATCGTGAAGTGCCATGGTACAAAGTAAGACTAGACAAAGGTACAGTCATAGAAGGAGGCAAAATAAATTAATTTGGGACTTTGAATGCAAGCTGCGAAAGGAAACTAGTGCTAGGAGGCCTGATGTTATTCTAGAGTGCAAAGAAACTAAGGTAATACGAATAGTAGATATGGTCTGCCTTAACAAGCAAAATATCAAAGAAAAGCAAAGAGAAAAGCTGCAAAAGTACCAACGGCTAGCAATTGAAGTGAGAGAGAAGAGACCAGGATATAAAGTGGAACTAATACCCAATGTGGTTGGATGTGGAGGAGGAAGCATGGCAGAGGCTGAGAGACAAGTGGGGAAGATAATTGTAGACAGTGATCGAGTTCGATGTGTATCAAGAGATGGTGAAAACTTATCACCTTTCTCCTCTTGAAAGGAGAAAGGGTGATAAGAAAAGTATTGCATGGGTTAGCTCGATCGGAGTAAAGAGTTTGGATTTGCCGTCACTGTTTCCAAATGTTAGTTACAGTATCGACACAAGATCGTGGGTAATGGCTTCACGACCAATAATAATAATAATAATAATAGCAACAACAATAATAATAATGGAATTCAGAATAATAATAATAATAATAATAATAGAGTTCAGAATAATAATAATAATAATGGAATTCAGAATAACAATAATAATAATGGAATTCGAGAGACCCGAAATTCATCAATGTATCATATGGATACTCAACACATAACACAAACTCAATTTCAAAGGCCTCAGAGTCATACAGTATCAGACAATGCATCTTCTGACTCGCATGGGTGCCCTCTGAATACCAACATGACTCAAGCAAAGAATGTTGGACATTGCATGACACCGTGAGATTGATAGAGAGAGACCATGAAGAGGGGAGCAAGGGATCTGATTTCATGAAAAGGATCAAAGCTAGATGGGATAGTGAATTCCCAGTAAAGAAAATAACTAAGTAAAATCTGGTAGATAATGCTAGGCGGTTCAAAGAGATGCAAAATGTAATAAGTCAGGTAAATATTTAGATGCAAGTGACAACCACGGAAAGGATAGACAGTAATACTTCAGAACATCCTAACTGGTCCACACAGATGAAGGTGAAACATGTAGAATAGACAAGCAGGCTAGGGATGAAGGGTACGGATTTATGAGAAGACTAAAAGCAAGGTGGGATGAAGAATTTCCGGAGCATAGAAGTATTTCAGCTCAAGGGCTACGTGATAATGCAAGTAGATTTAAAAACGATGGTACCATCATGAACCTGATATTAGTCAAAAATGTGTGAGTGTGAATATTCAGACCATGAAGTTGCAGACGTGATAGTGACTGAAAATGTAGATCGAGAACCACCAAAAATGCCTGACGATACCAACTTTGAAAAGTCAAGCCCGGGTGACAATGACATGTCTAGATTAGAAACCATTTTCATGAAACATCGTATAGGGATCACCCAAGTATATGAGGATATAATGGAAATACGAGAGATTGTCGATGATGAAGTTGTCAACAGAGGATATAAAAAGAGCTAATAAGGTGCTGGAGAACCACATGACTGGATGCGAGTCATTCAATATCATTACGAATGCAGTTTATGCAATGGCAATAGCGCTTAACAAGATGTTGAATGGGCCAGCTAGAAAACATCCTCGCAGTCATGGGGCGGGAGAAACTCGCAGGGTGAGAAAGCTGAAAGACAAAATCAACTATAATATTATTAAGTTTGTGATTTACAGATGACCCGTGATATTGTCAGATGACCCTTGATATTGTAAAAGTCGTTAGCTATGTTTACTGGGTCCGAATCGGTGAATAATATGTTTAGTTAAAGACTTAAGGTAGAGGATTTCGCAAATTGGCAATGAAATACACCGCAAGAAAACTCAAACGCCAGCTACAAAGATAGAGAAAATCATACTAGCACGGCTTAAAGAAATAGCAGATTCACAATTTCAGAAAACATCGGAGTTGTTAATGGTGAAAGAGAAATGGTTAGATGAGAAAAGATCAAAAATAGTGAGACTTGAGAAAGCATTGAAAAGAGACAAAAAGATTAGGAATAATGTTTGAGAAAGAAGGAGTACTCTACAGGAAAGAGGGAATTGATGTGGGGCACACAGGGGTACAACCATCTATGGAGAAATTTACGTCATTTTGGGCAGGGATTTGGGAGGATGCCAAAGACACAAAGGAGACCAAATGGATGGAGAAGATAAAACAGAAAATAAGGGAAAAGGTAAAAGACACAGAAGAACTGGTTATAGCAGAAAGTGACATAGCTAGAGTGCTAAAGCGAAGAAAGAATTGGACAACACCAGGAATGGATGGAATCCAAATTTACTACTGGGAAATATTTAAAGCCACGTGGGGACCAGTGAGAATGGTAATGCAGAAGTGGATCTCTAATGCAGAACTAATTCCGGATTGGATCTCTTTAGATAGAATCGTCCTCTTGCCTAAAGCAGTTGATTTCTCTCCAGAAAAAGATTACCGGCCAATAACCTGTTTGAACACATCATATAAGATATTTACAGGACTAATCGCAAGGTATATGAAAGAACATGCAGACAGAAATGAGATATGGGATAAATGCCAGTTAGAACCATGCGATAAAGTGTTGGGAACAACTGACCAACTATTGATCGATAACAGCATAATGTATGAAGTTAAAAGACACAAAAGGAACCTGGCAGTTGCGTACTATGATTGTCAGAAGGCATATGACATGTTCACCATGATTGGATAATAATGGTCTATCAATGGATGGGGATCCCAAATAATGTGGTAAGGACAATAAGAACATTAATGAAGATGTGGAAAACAAGACTGGAAATAGGAACCGCAAAGGGCAAGGAAGTTAGCAGATGGATCAACATTATGAGAGGATGTTTGCAAGGTGACAGTTTTTTACCAGTAGGTTTCTGTTTAACACAATTGCCAGTGTCTATGCTCCTCGAAGATACTGATTGGTATAACATGGGACCACCTGGAGACAAACGTCTAAAACAAATATACAGTCTCTTCATTGATGATCTTAAAGTGTATCAACAAAGCCATGAAAGATTGAAGGTTGTTAATGAAATAATTATAGTCCAAACAAGTATGGACACTGGCGCATGTTATGGTGTCATGAAGTGTGAGAAAATAGTGCTCAAGAGGGGCAAAATGGTGAAGGGAGAGGGATTGAAAATTCTTGAAGAAAAAATAAAAACGTTAAACCTGGAACAAAATGAGTGTTATAAATTCCTAGGATGTGAGTAAGCTGAACAGATTGACATGGAAAAAATTCATTAGAAGAGTCAAAGATGAGATGGAAAAAAGAATGGACATGATTACTGATGCAGAATTGTATGAAACGAATTTGATTAAGGCCATAAATACCAAATTAGTCGCAGTTACAGCGTATGTGATGAATGTCTGTACTTTTACCAAGAGAGAACTAGATGAACTAGATAAAACCATCAAAAGTAAAACGAGAGAAAAGTATATGCATGGGCGACAGGCAAGTGATGAGAAGCTTTATATGAAGAAATGCAATGTTGGAAGAGGACTTAAAAGTTTTAAAGATGTGTATGATGACACCAAGGTCAGAGTTGCTTGCTATATGGCAAAGTCAGCAAATGCATGGATACAAGCTGCATGGAACACAGAGCAATAAACAAGTAAGGTAAATTAAGATGGAAGTGGAAAGAGTAACAAGCAGTTTAGAGATGAATATTGAGTTTAATGAGAATGGGGTGTTTGAAAAGGATATTGGAATTGCAGGCACATGGAGAGATGTATGGACCAAGCTAAAAGGTAATATCAAAGAACGACGAGAGATAGAAAATAATCATATAAAAAGACAAGCAGGCAGTCTGAAATATATAAAATATTAGACCAAGAAAGTCACAAATGGTTAGAATGCAACATCGATCCCAAGAAGGCTAGCACCATAATTTATATGCATGAACAGATGGTTGAAACTCGAGCGTTGAAGAAGAATAGAGGGCGAATTACAACAGATGAAGGTAGACCAGGTGGGGAGAACAAAGGAGTTAATCACCTGGTGTCCGGGTGTAAAAAGCTGGCTGGCAAGGAATACCTAGAGCGCCACAACAGTGCGCTACTAATTCTACCAGTGAAATGGGCCAAACAAGAAGGTATACTACCAGAGGAAATAGTTTGGTTCAATGAGAGATGGGAGAAAGGAATGGTACTAGAAAAAGAGGGCAAGAAGGTATGCTGGGATTTTGAATATAGGATGCGAAAGGAAACAACTGCAAGAAGACCAGATATGATATTAGAGGATGATGATGAGAGAACGTATTGCTAGTTGATATGGCGTGCCCAAATGAGAAATATGTAAAGGAAACATATGGAGAAAAGTTGGGAAAAACCAACAACTAGCTTTTGAGATAAGAGAAAGACGGCCAGGTTACCACGTCGAAATAGTCCCTATTATCATAGGGTGCTTTGGAGGTGGGATGTTGAAAGTAAGAGACTATGTTGGAAAGGTATTGAGGGATGAGAGTAGAGTTAAGAAAGTATATCAAGAAATGGTAAAGACAGTGTTTTTCATAGTGAAAGTATAGTAAGGAAAGTGCTGTCAAATGTTGTCCAGGCAGAAATATGAGATCTTGTTGGAAAAGGCCACTAACAAACATTGGTAGTGGCGTCAGAACACTAAAGGCCTGTTTAAACAGGCTACCACCGCCATAATAATAATGCTAGGCACAGCCTACATTCTAAGAAAAGTGCTGGAAATTGGGAATTAGAAGCTGATACAAGTATGCTGTTAACCCTAGGTCTTTGGCTAAATTTTGGATACATTGTTAAACCCGGCTTCGCAGTGATACATATTTTTTCGAATAATAATAACAATAGTGGTACCAGTTGTTGTCGGAGCACTAGGGATAATTACTGAGAGACTCAAAATATATCTGGCAATGATTGAAGTCAACCTATCTTTTGAGACCATACATAAAGCAAGTCTACTTACAGGTGCACACATTTAGAGGAAGGTATTAGAAATTAACGAATGCTGAAGATGAGAAGATACTTCTGATGATCGTTAGTCTTTGGATAAGACTCGGTTTCAGAGCAGTACCCCGGCTTTGCTGTGAAATAAACTTTCCATAATAATAATAATTATGTTGGAAAGGTATCGAGGGATGAGAGCAAAGCTAGAAAAGTGTGTCAAACAATGGTAAAGACTGAGATTTCATAGTGAAAGCGTAGTAACGAAAGTGCTACCAAATGTTGTCCAGGCAGAAATATGGTATTTTGTTGGAAAAGGCCTCTAATTGGCAGTGACACAAGAACAGTCAAGTTCTGTTTAAATAGGCTACAGCCCCCATATTAATTATTATTAGTTATGTTTTAGTTAAAAAAGAGTTGTGCTATCGTTGTGCGATGTAATACAATAAAATGTACCTACAAATAAATTAAGAGTTGTCTTAACCTAAAGACCAAGTTATATTATGAGTTGTCCTTCCTCTGCCGGCAATGCAATCCAACGCGAATATCATGGTTCTCTCTGCCAATACGGGTATGTGGATGGCTGTTGTAGCGGCTATCTAATATAATTGGCTAATACCTGAAGCCACTACAAAAGCTAGTAATTAGCGTAGCAATCACATTGAGGGTTCATAGTACTTGCATTCTCATTCCTTTTCTCATCTTTCTCATCATACTTGCCTTTTAGAATTTTAGTTTTGATTTATGATGCTTTGGTGAATTGCATTCTACTTGCATAGTACTTGCATTCTATACTAATTCTAAATACTGACAAAATGTCACAACAATTTTGTTGTTATATTGTTGAAAATTATATTTCAAATTTGGATAAAGTTCAAATTTTGGGCCTCAAAATTTAGACTTCAACATTTGGAAGTTCAATTTGACAGTGTCTTCTATCGAACATTTCAAGAGACTAGATGTAAATACAGTGGTACAGAGAGAACCATGAGCAATTTGGCGGCCGTGTATCGAATTACAAAATGTGCCAATCTGACATTAGATTGCTACTTCACAAGCACAGATGAAGATCTGTAGGGAAGATTAATGACACACGTCATACTGGAGATCATGACTACAATGGGATCACTGTTTATACACAAAAGAAACATGCTAATGGGAGCTTCGGTAATTGGGAGCTGAATGTGAGTATGAGGTTGCTGCTATGAGGTTACGTGTAAGTTACCTGGTTGTCTACCTAGAGATAAGCCTACCTGGCTGTCTCAAGGAGTAAAATATTGGAGTAGTAATAGTGATTCACATATCGGCATGTGGTTATTATTATTATTATTATTATTATTATTGCATGAATGGTGTATTAGTCGCCCCACCCTTCGGGTAGTTTAAAACAAGGACGTTCAAAAGTAAAAAATATTATAATTATTGTTATTGTTATATATACTATAACTGACTGAAACTAAATTATTTTGCAGACTTGGTTGAGGACAAACTTATTATCTTAAATTTATAATTTATAATGACTTTACACTCGTGTCAATTACCAATAGGCAGCTTAATTTAGAATTCACCAAAGCATCATAAATCAAAACTAAAATTTTAAAAGGCAAGTATGATGAGAAAGATGAGAAAAGGAATGAGAATGCTGAGAAAAGGTATACTAAAACTCTAATAGGTCATAGCGGTTTTAAAATTGTGGAGATATGAAAACTACAATTCAGATGAGGATCTATTATCGTTACCCAAACACTTAATACTGTCTGATCAGTTTATTTTTTCTCATGTAATAGCAGACAGTTTTCATTAAATTCAAAACTGTTTTGAGGATTTTTAGAACTAAAAAGTTTGTTTTAATCTAAATTTATCGTCAGTTCATTTTGAGTGCACGGTGCAGCAAGTCTTACCAAGTCCTCATTAATATCATTGATGCGATCATTCAAGGTTTCAGATTCATAAAAGACTTTTGTGCTATATATTCTATAAAAAATTGAATTTTTGGCAAAGGTCATTAATGTAAATTAAATACAAAGCAAGTCCTAAAACAGAGCCCTGTGGCACACCGCAAGCAATTTTTTCCAGATTTGAAGGTGACGATCTTTAAGTCGTAAGCTGCATGCGATTTGTTAGGCAAACAGTGTAAGCTAGTTGCTAGTAAAATATAACTAGCAACTTTAGCCGATAAATTGACACAGAGGCTGGGTGTTAATCGCAATTATGTAGCAGCCTATACTACATACAAAAGTGTGACAATTTATGATAGATAATCAAAACAGACCACCTAAATACTTGACGAGTAAGCTATCATGGTCACTGTTCACGCTAGAACATTTACATCTCATGAGGAAAATATTGGTGAGATTATGAATTAATTTTTGACTTTTAACTGTAGCAGTAGAATCATCTCTCATCTCAGCTACCCTGTAGCTTAATCACTATACGACACAATTATACAGCAACAGATATGGTCAAGGGTAGATGTTGGAGATATCTTGGTGACTGTTCTAGGTGTACAAGCATGTAATATATTCCGAATACCAGCTTGGAAAGCAAGAGAAAGCGTGGAAGGCCTGAAGAGACTTCGAGAAGGGAAATTATGGGGAAAATGAAGACTGCAGGATTGTCGACCTGGAATGAGGAAGCCGAAACGGCAAGGATTGAGACAGGTTGAAGGAGCTAATCCCCATGGAGCGATGTGCCAGAAGGCATTCGGCAATATAGGTCGGAGTCATAAGACACACCAATGAAATAAACTCCCCACTAGGAAAAGCAGCTCATTTCAATTAACCAATCAAGAGCCAGTATTATGACACACCTCTGGTACTATGTGCGACCACCATCTTTTAAACATATGGCTGCCAATGTAAATAAGACTCCTAATAAAAACTGTTTACAAACATCGAGTCAAATCATTCAAAACATGAAAAAAACATAACATATCTAATGAGAATAAATAATATAGGCCAATATACCTTGCTATCAAAAGAAGAATTTTATCAAATAGTCCATTATACATCACAATTAGGAGTGGGACGATTCACCGAACTATGCTGCACCGGTCGAAAGTAGTCTCGATTAGATGTAAACGATTCACTTACTCCCTGCATCGAGCCATTTCAATTCAAATATCTATTTTACAAGCCATAATATGATACATCAATAAAGAATAAACTGTTGAACAACGCAAAAATTTACAAAACAATTTCTTGAAATGTAGTTGGTGTTCATCATACAAGTTTTTAGCTGCATCT